>LZPO01066577.1:35159-45928 GCA_001675575.1 Neotoma lepida
CCCACCTCCCGGTTACGCGGTCCTGATAATTGAACTAAGACATTGTGCATGCTAGGGGAATGCTCCACCATGGCCTATGTCCATGCCAAGCTCTCTTTTTACTATTTATTTTGAGACAAAGTTTCACTAAATTGCCCAGGCTGGCCTTGAATTCATTCTGTAGGCCAGGCTAGCTTTAAACTTGTGATCATCCTGCCTCAGCCTCCTGAGTAGCTGGGATTCCAAGCCTGAGCAAGTTTTCTTTAGGATGAGATCACTTGAGGCCCCTTAACTTGGATGCTACTGCTTGTTTCCATGCAGTAAATTAGGTATGACTCCAGACTACTCCAGAAGGTCCTTTGTGAGAGGCAAGTTCATGCACAGAGGCTTGGGGTTTCTGCTGGAGACAAAGTGACTTTTTGGAAAGGGTCCCCTTGAAACATCTGTAGTGAATGTACTTCCAACAACAACTCATTACCCACTAGCTGCAGAGTATCTGAGGGCAACCAGAGGAGAGAGCTCATATTGCCTTCCATCTTCTGACAATGAGCTCATCAAAGTCAGAAAGCAGTGAGAAAGAAGGGACAATTATAGTCAGACACTGGGACAGCAAGATAGAGTGATGCTCAACTAATCCTAAATGTGTATTTGGGGGATTTGAAAAAAATTTTGACCCCAGTTAAATCTAATGATGCAAAAATAACTTAGAAGGAACCATCCACCCATGAGAGGAAACCCTAAGTAAGAATTAGAAAACATCCGCTCACTTCACTGATACTCAGAGCATGCACTAAGGACTGGGGTAAGTTAGGCCGTGGTAACACAGAAGCACAGAACAAAGTCCCAATTCTCATGGAACTTACATAACAGACTTGAGGCTGAATTAAGAATCTCACACTGTCAGTGGTGCCCAGAAGGACGGACTAGGAAGAAAAGGAGCTTCCTTTCATGGATGTTTTCTTGTATGTTCCTGTCCACCTTGTAAAGGTCAGTGGTGCACAAGTAATTTGTTCTCTTTAACATACATTTTGTTCATGTCTACCAGTAATGGTGAAAGGGAACAATTCTGATTTTTATTTATATAATTTGATATCTCTGATTCCCAAATGTAAAATGATGTATTTGATATTCTTGATTTTTCAGTTAATTGTAAAACCTATATGTATACATACATTCATACCCACATCCATACCCACATATATATGTGTATGGTTTATGTGGATTCAGAGGACCTGATTAATATGATTTTCTTTTACGTCATTTAAAGTCACATAGGTAAGAAGAACTTACTAATTAAACAGAAAGGGGCCTTTCTCAGTTGGGTTCCTCAGATCATTAGAATTCTTTATATAGAGTTCTCAAGGATTCCTTATGACTAAAGGCAGCACCAATTCTGTGGTGTAGAGGCACCTGAGATAGCTGGCATAGGTGGGAGGCAGGCTTGCAGAATGAGAGCCTGGGGTCTCAAAACTTCTCTGGAAAAGCTAAAATCCCACAGAGTAAGCTGTGGCAAAACCCTCAGTATGTATGCTTGTAACAGAGAACAGAGCACATCAGATAATCAGAATATATATGTAATATTCTGGAATGCTAGTTTAAACAGTGCCTTGATTGCATTCACAGGTAGACTCCGGAAGGAATAACTTGAGCTTAGCCATATTATAACACATATGTCACATTAACATGAATGCTTCTAAGCACCCTGAGAATCTTGGGAATACTTGCACAGACAACTGTAGTGATTTGCAAACACACAAACACGAGTTATGGGGAATGGAGCACCCCAGGATTTGAGGCTTGTCCTAATGACAGCAGAGCGAATATTCTGTCTTGGGAATAGCTCCTTCCAAGATTAACCAAGACTGCAGCCAAGAAACATCTGCTGGTGAGGGCCTGGCTTCCAAACAGGAAAATGTTATGGTGGGAAATGTCTCTTGCAGCAAGATGTTCTCCCACTACAAGGGCCCCTGTTGTGGAAGATTCCTCTCTTGTGGCCTGGGCCAGTGCCACCCTGGCAGGAACACAAAATGTTGACTAGCATGGGCTGTTGCTGAAGTAGTAGAAAATGAAAAGTCCCTTCTGGCACCCACTGCTCTATGGCTTACTACTATAGAACTACAACACGGTGCTACAAAACTGGACAGGACAGTAGCCCATTTTATCTTTGTAACATAAAAATAAAAGCAATTACTTGAAAATCTTACCATATTTGGTAGAGAGGAGAGAGGGGAAAGACATGGGTTTTTGGCAGACTTGGGATGCAACTGTGAGCAGAGTGGGCATGAAGGCTTACTGTTCTAAGGTGGGCAGAGCCTCAGCTTGATAACAGTGACAACTGGCCAAGTGGCACGTCTACAATCACTCCAGTAAGAATTAAAGCCCCTGGTCTCACTAATCATTCTGTTGATTTCTATGTTGTTCCTTTCCTGTTTTTTTTCTATTCCTTCCCTTCGAGTCAGTCACGTGTGGAGCTGGAGAGCCCACCCAGGGCTTTGTACATGCCCTGCTACTTATTTTCAGATTAATTTCTTCTTTTTCTACCCCCATAAAGTGGAAGCTTAGGTCACTGCTTTCCAACCCTTAAGAAAATGTAGGGCCAAGTACCTTTAGTCCCAGCACTTGGGAGACAGAAGCAGATGGATCTCTGTGAGTTTGGGGCCAGGTTGGTCTACATATCAAGTTCTGGAACAGCCAGAGCTATATCAAGAGACCTTGTCTCAAAATAAAACAAAAAGCAAATGTTTTAAGGTTGTAAATGTTCCCAAATACTATTTTAGCTGCAGCTCAGACATTTTGATATGTTCTTATTGTTTAAAAACATTTTTAGATTTTCTTTGTAATTTTAGATTTTTCTTTGTAATTTTCTCTTTGGTCTATGGACAAGAGCAAGCATGGTCAGGGCAGTATGGTGATAGTCTCTTCATTTGTCTATGTTGTTTAATTTCCAAATACTTTATAGACCTTTGTTATGTACTTGTTTGGGGCTACAGAACATAGTCTCTACAATTCCAGTTCTCTTGAATTTACTGAGATTGTTTTGTGGCCCACTGTGTAGTTTATCTCTGTTTACACAAAGATAACACCTCTCATTCATACTCCATGCTCCAGCCACCACTTCCCTGTAGATACCTCAGGATAATGTAGTGACTGTTATCATGTAAAATCTCGGCAATCTACACTGTCCTCCAGTATTTGTGTGAAATCACATTGGTGTATAGGCTTACTACAATGAGGACCTGGCCATAGTCCTATCCTAGGACATTTTATGCACTTTTTCCCTAGCTGGTCCTGACCTCCTTCAGTACAGTAACTGTGAAAAGCTCCAAGGATAATAAACCCGATTTCAGGTCTCAATGTGCCCTCAGCACCTGGCATCCCTGTTAGTGCTGCTTTTCATCCATGTATTCCAGCCCTGTCTCCCTGAACAGAGTGAAGCAGAGAGGCAAGGAGAGGTCTTTCCCTGAAAATTGGTTCCTCTTTTACAGTGATCACATAATCCTTAAATAATTTCAAAGGGGCATGTGCATGTGCTTTGGGGGAAAAGAGTAAAAGGAAAGCTGTGCACTAATTCCTGTGGCTGGGCAAGGCCTAGGGTGGTACAAGAACCACTGGCTTCTGGTATTGGAAAGGTTTAAAATGACTGGCAGGAATCCTTCCTTTATCTGGTCCTGGGCTGTTCTCTGCGGGAGGCTTTGATGGCCATGTGAACCTCCATTTGTTAATTTGCTTAGCCTACCCATTTCTTCTTGACTTAAGTCTTAGCAACTTGTTTGTTTCTAGACATTCTTCGGCTTTTGGTTTGTTGGTATACAGTTGTTCATAGTAACTGTTCAAAATGGTTTCTGATGACTGTTCTAGAAACCACTGCTGGTGGGAGGAAGGGAGGTAGGATGGATGGTTCCATGCTTGAAGGCCTCAGAATCAGAGAAGAGGAGGGCAACCGGGAATCCTAGTGTCTGGAAAAGCATTTATATAACGCCAGGAGACCCTGAGATGCTGAAGCCTGTTTTGACACCCCCCCACCCCTTTGAGACAAGGTTTCTCTGTGTAACAGCTCTGGCTGTCCTGGAACTCGCTTTGTTGACCAGATTGACCTTGAACTCACAGAGATCCACCCGCCTGTCTCCTGAGTACTGAGATGAAAGGCGTGTGCCACCACCATCTGGCAAGCCTGTTTCCATTCTTAAGTCATGACAAGGAATATATTTTTTTTTTTTTTTTTTTTTTTGGTTTTTCGAGACAGGGTTTCTCTATGTAGCTTTGGCGGTGCCTTTCCTGGAACTCACTCGGTAGCCCAGGCTGGCCTCGAACTCAGAGATCCGCCTGCCTCTGCCTCCCGAGTGCTGGGATTAAAGGCGTACGCCACCACTGCCCGGCCGACAAGGAATATTCTTGTAGGATGCTGTGTGTGGATCTCTAACTAAAATCCTGCATACTGTACAAATTCTAGGGAGTAATATTCTTCAACTCAGTAGCATTTTACTGTGGTAAAATCATGATTGTGACAACAACAGTAATAACATCAACATCCACAAGCAGTATTTCTCCAGTGCTTCCCAGGTGACAACCTCTATATTAAATCTACTCTCTCTCTGCATGTGTGTGTGTGTGTGTGTGTGTGTGTGTGTGTGTGTGGAATCCACATTTAAGAATATTAACACAGTCCCTTTGACAAGTTCATTTTATACATGGGGACATGGAGATTTCATGTAACTGAGGTAACTCAGAGTGTCAGGTCCAGGCCTGAACCCAGTGCCCACCCTGTATTCCCTCCTCTAGATGGTACCAGCTCTTTCTCTAGTTTGTGCAGTGTTTATTATTATATGTCAAACTAAGTTAGCCTTCAGTCATTGAGCTCTCATATAATGTCTGCCTAATTTATTCTTGCTTTTAGAATTTGATCCTGGGGAGTTTTCCATGTATACATATTCCTTTGGGTAGAAAACGAGACACACAATCTATGTGGTGGCTAATGCAGGAGCCTAAGCTTCCAGGAAGGGTGGCTCTGGCTGGTGACAAAAATCCCAGTATGGTATGTGATGTCATCCCTCTCAGGGACCAGGGACCAATAGTAGAACTTTCCTCCCCAGTCACATAATTCTTTCTAGATTCCAGGGAAAGCAGCAAAGCCTCACCTTTGGGAGCTGGAACACTTAGCAATATTTCAGCTCAGTCAATCCCATATGAGCCAATAAAGTGTAAGACTGAGTTTCTTAGTCAAGCCCAAATCTTTCTTTCCATTTACAGCAGTGAGAAAAGTGGGGAGATGGATTTTTCTTATCATCTCTCGACTCCTTTAAAAAGACATCCTGGCTCTCTTGACTGCCAAAGAAGGAGCTTTGCCTTTTTCTTTACTAACCTCTGTGTCTTATTCTTCCTCCAAGCCACCACAGCTCCTGATTTACACATCAACATCCACAGCTGTGTGGAGTCTTGCAGAGAGCATCCCTGCCATGCTGGCTGCTTCCCTGAGTCCCAGTGTCTCCCAGAGGCAAGCACAAGAGAGCAGATAGAGAACCTGGCAGGNGCAAGCACAAGTGTACCTACTCAGCTATGGAGCAGACCTAAAATCCCCAGGTGCTCCACTTCAGTGTTTGTCCACATTTTCCCCCTCTCTGGAGATGGCCTTCTGATTTTACCTACTTTCTCTCATTACATTCTTCATATGGGGAGTTTGAAAGTACAGAACTGTAAGGTGTAGTGACCTAGCACTTGGGTGCTGAAGGCAGAAGATTTTTAGTTCCAGGCCAGTGTGGATCATATATGTAGTGAGAGCCTGCTCAGACCTGGCTGTTCCTGTACATATTCGAGACTATCTGGCCTCTCTGTCCATCATCTCAGTCCCTGTGCAACTTTAGCTACCTCAGTGCCTAGAGCCTACCTCAGACTGGAAGCACCCCTCCCCCATGGCTCATCAGTTTCCTGTGACATGCTGCTGTTTGCTTAGCTTCTTTGTCTCCAGAAAACTGGAGGTCCCTCAGAGATGGGTATTCATAGGTTCTCCACTTTTTCTCCAGAAGAAGTAAGGCAAGATTTGAGAAAAGAGGTAAAATTTGAGTTGGTAGAACTTAGTCATCTTTTAACCTGTAGAGAATGGGTATTCTTGGATCCTCTGTGCAGCACACTTGGACTTCCTGTGTATAGATCTACAACCTTGGAATGTATAATCACATTTGGTTCAGAAGCCTTATCAAGGCTAGGACTGCCCAAGTCCTCAGAAATGTGTTTGGGNGAACACTGAACATTTGGAAGAGGCTTTGTTATCCTTTCTCATAGTACTCAAAGATAACACTTTGGTCAGAAGAGCCCTACTTGACAACATAGTGATGTCCTCCATGCTTCCCTATTGGAAACAGGCAACCAGGAACCTAAGCCCTTGAGAGGCTGGACTAGGATATGTGGTCATTAAGGGAAAAGCTGTAGGAAATTAGGAAAGAACGCACATGGTCTAGAAACTGTGAAAACTCACTTGTAGTCAACAGGAGTCCCATCTAGCCATTTCCACTCGCTTTCATGCTCAGAGTCTGTGAGACCAATCCAGTGGCTCTCTCTCCCCACTGTCTGCTTTTTTATCCATTGCTGAAAAGGAAGCCAGGGAGGTTTGTTTATTATGAGCCCACATAAAGGAGGTCTTATTTGTTTGGTAAAATTGACAAAGACAATTCTCAGAGTTGTACTGGCCCTCGCCATCCATTTTGTATCGAGTTTATGCTGTGGGCACTGTTTNAGGGCCTTTGACCTTCTTGGCCAAGTTAACAAGTGATAGTAATGTTCTTCCTCAGAGTCCTTAAGGATAACTGCTGTGTGTCCTGTTTCCCAGCAACCACCTATCCATGAGCCTCTACTAGAACTGATGTACCAAAGACAAGCCACTGGACAGTTGTTTGGGCCCAGGCCCACTGCCTGCTGCTTTTCATACNCTTCCTCAGTTACTACAAAACCAGATTTCAGGGTTGTGTCTGATGGAGATGGTTAGTGAGTGGTACCAAATAAACACTGTTGCCAATTGGGTCTCAGCTCTAATTTTACCTTTTCCCTGTGAGAAGAAATCATTTAAACTTTATGGGGCCTCAGTGTATCTTATCTGTTAAACGGGGGAACCAAAAGTAGTGGCACATGCCTATATTCCCAGTCCCTGAGAAGTAGATACAGGGAGACAGCCATAGGTTCTAGGCCAGCCTGGCGTACACTGCAAATTCCAGACCAGCTAGCATTACAGAGCAAGGATTTGTTTAAAAGCCAAAGGGGAGGATGGCAATTATAAGGTTTATATTGCAGGGTTGTTAGGAGGTTTTAAAAAAAGGTCTTGCACACAACAAGGGCTTAATAAGGGGCCACTATCATTGTTACACGTTACAAGGGCCCTTACCAGCCCCTTTTGAACAAACAAACCTGGTTTGTGGCACCCCATTCCAAACCTACTGTGTTCATGTCTCTCTCTCTACATGTGCCTAGTGGCAATCCTCACTTCTCCGCTCCGCTGCAATTCTCCAGAAAGCCACCAGGAGGAGCTATACACCTGTAGGCTTAAGTATCATGACGGTTTATATGTTCTAGTCCCTGGATAAAGTCCATGCCTGCAAACTGCAGCCTTCCTTGTTTATGAGACCATGAATTTTTGTTCTCTTTGACTCCCTAGGAAGCATGCAATTTCTAGGTATAACTGATCTCTAAATTATAGTTTTCTCCAACCAAGTGTGCAGCTGACATACCATACCTGTTCCTCTCTTGAGTTTATGAAAACGAGATGTGACAACTTGTCTTCACAGAAAAGCTTAGCATCCTCAAAAATTTCTTTCTCCACCGAAAAATAGTAGCATTTGTCTGTGAAGTTCTTCCAGTAAGGTGGACAGCCTAGGAATGCAAAGTTTTTAAATGCTCATTTAAAAAACACAGAAAGCACCCTGCATTTCCTCAGCTGTGTTTAAGATACCAAAGGGACAGTGTCATGCCACCTGCATGCCAATGGAAGCCTGATGTCCCTGGGTGGAACCTGGGCAAGATGTTCACAGATGTTGACTATAGA
Organism: Neotoma lepida; assembly: GCA_001675575.1. Lineage (NCBI taxonomy): Eukaryota > Metazoa > Chordata > Mammalia > Rodentia > Cricetidae > Neotoma > Neotoma lepida. The sequence continues at coordinate 43,165 of LZPO01066577.1, forward strand.
GTACACAGCTGTAAAAACCATACAACTTGGAAAGGAGTGACTGGGTCTTTGTTTTTCTGCACCTGGATCAGACTTTATAATGACAGAATGAAGAAAGTGGAGCGGGTCCTGATATTCATTGTCAGTCTTGAATCAGCAGAAGCCTGTGAACTAGTGCACACAAGTGTTCAGAACCAAAGTTCGACTCATGGACAAGTGTGGGTAACCCACTACTGTAGAGTTTTGCAAAAGACTAATTGTCAAAGGGCTGCAAAGGCACCGCAGCACCTTCTTAAACAAAACCTGAATATAGACATTATCACAGAAACATCATTTGCACACTGGGGGAGTTAACTGATGGGCAGTCTATTTCTAGGGAGAAAGGAGAAAGATGAGGAAAGATGGTCAGAGAGCAGTCAGTGTAGGATGTCTGGAAGGAAGTGTTTGTGGTTCTTGTTTCTTCTGAGGCCTGGCTTACCTAAATGACTAGAGACCTGATAATGTTTGGGCAGAAACACAGGGGCCCGAGTGACAGCAGTGGGGCATCAAGGGGGACACACAGGGCCCCTGATGCTAAGTATAACTAGGGGACTCATGAAGGTTGGTTTAGCCAAGTGTACACACTGCCTTNCTTCTCCCCAACTCTGGCTGAAAAGGGCCATTTGGACTTACCATTGGTCTCTGATGCTGGGGTTGGCTCATTCTGCAGAGCCAAGGGCTCCATTGCTCCTGAGGGGCCTGGGGGGCCGGGAGGACCCTTGGGCCCAGGCATGCCTGGCACTCCTGGCAAGCCTGGTAGCCCCCGAGGTCCAGGTACACCAGGCTCGCCTACAGTACCCTGCAGTCCCTGGAAGCCAGGAGGGCCCGGGGGGCCAGGGAGTCCATCCTTGCCTGGTGGGCCTTGTGGACCTGGGTCCCCATTAGGCCCTTGAGGGCCAGGCTTCCCTGGTGACCCACGGGATCCTTTGGGGCCCTGTGAGCCTTTGGATCCTTTGCTGCCACGCTCTCCAGGGGGGCCTACTGGTCCAGTTGGGCCTCTCTCACCCGCAGGGCCAGGTGGACCAGGCTCTCCCTTTTCTCCTTTCTGTCCCTTGTTGCCAGTTGGACCAGGTGGTCCCTGAGATCCTCTGTCACCTTTTGGACCCCTGGGACCAGGAGGACCTAAAATATAAAAACAGATATATGAAGTCTGTTGTGAGGGTGCATCTGCTTTTATAGCCCACAATTAAAAAAAAAAAACAACCTAACACACAAACATAGGCATTAAGGAGTGCTTGCTATTTATAATGTATTGTTAGCTTCAAAGAATAAGACAGAGTGAGAAGCAGTTCACCCAACATCTTCCTCTGGCCTCCATGTGTGTGCATGGCTATGCATACCGCCTCCCACACATGTTGAGTACAGCGCACGCACACCTGCACGCGCGCGTGCGCGCGCGCGCACACACACACACACACACACACACACACACACACACACACACACCATCCACATGCCTACAAAACAAAAAGATTAAGACACAGAAGGAGAACCAAGTGAAGACACAAGGAGGAGATGACCTGAGGAGAGAGGTCTTGGAAGAAACCGACCTTGACTTCTAAACTCCAGAGCTATGAGTAGAGAAATCTGTTGTTTCAGCCGGCTTAAGTCTACACAAAGCAATACAATGATGTACTGGTTTATTTTTCTTTTTAATAAGCCTCTCCTTCCTGTNCACAGCATTTAGGATGGAGCTCAATGGTGTTCACTGATAAGATCTGTGCTGATGCTGGCACCAGAGTGCTTGTCACCAAGAGAAAAGTCGTGCATTTCCCCTTTCATCTCTATGAATTTACTCTGTTTGGATTGCTGAGCCCACTCAGAACTTACTTTGTCTGGCAGCTTTATTTAGGATTGTTTATCAGATGTATGTGCCTCACTGTCATAGCCCAGCATCCTAATATCAACATTCTGTGCCAGGAGACATCAGAAGGAAGAGACTTTCAGGTAATGGTGAAGTAATGCTTCCCAACCTATGTATTAGGTGCATCCTGGGTCCATCCTGGAATGGCTGTAGAGATCTGTCCTTCCTGAATCTAATGACATTTAAGAATGAGTCCGTTGGTGTCTTCTGCAATCTGAGTTTTCTTCTCATTAATCTGAGGGAGCATGTTATCCATGTCACTAAGGGACGACTGGGAAGGCCTTTTACTGCCATCTGTAATCTCCTTAAGGTAAGTTAGTGCCTGTCTGTGCAAAATGATGTCATAGAGGCTCACACTGGGGAAGGTGCCAGAGAGTTCCCTGTAATGGGTATATTATTATGCAAAGTTCTAATGTAACAGGCACATAATAATACGTAACTTCTAAACTGTGTGTTTCATTCAGAGTATATGTTAAACCTCAGGAAATCTACCAAATGAAGATCTGTTGGAAAATCCAATCACTTTAGTAATGCTTTATTGTTACTTTCTAGACTTTCATCCAGTGATTAGTTTCTCAACTCCTCACACTAGGGGTTGATGGCTCTACTGCAAGCTTCAGGAAATGAGTTTATCTGCAATATGAACAGTGGCTCTTCAGGGCTTGTCTCTCAGCTCAGACTTCTTTCTTCAGACCTCCCCAGGCTCCAGAGGCACACAGATCTCCTTCTCATACCTAAATCCAAGATCTCACTCATGGGGTGGCAGCTTTTTATTGCTTATTATTTCTGGGTAGGGTAATTTATAGGGTCTAGATGACCCCTATCCCCCAAATGGAAATGGCTGAATGTCCTCATCTAGTGCATACATAGACACTGTGGCCT
>LZPO01066577.1:45988-59176 GCA_001675575.1 Neotoma lepida
ATGTAAAGGAGTGGATATGGGGATTCCCAGCTAGGATAGTATAAAACCAAATCTTTCCTTGTAAAGCACTGCATTTATCTACTGTACACAGTTTTACAGTAAGATTAAGCTTAATATCCATGACTATTCATAAACTGGCAGGCACATAATAGTGATGTCCTCACTCACAGCTGCCTTCACCTTAAAAACTGCAGAAGCAGACACTGCCCTAAGATGCTGCATTATGAGAAGATGTGTGCTCCATGGATAGGGGGATTTATATGATGTACTTTGCTCACTAGACAAATTAGATGTTTACTTTGCTTGTTATTTAAAAATTGATAAAAAGAGCCAATGCTATTTTAAAAGCCTAGCACTGGCCCAGGAGATGCTCTCCTGTGAGATGCTAGTGTCATTTGTTAGCCTCTGGGTAATCTCAGGGCTTCTGGTCTTACTTGAGTCTTCTATTGGGTGGCTGTTGAAGTAAAAATAAAATGTAGCAAGGGGCTGGGGAGATGGCTAAAAATGGCTAGCCGTGCAAGTCTGACAACCTGAGTTTGACTCCTGGAACCCATGTAAAGAGGCAGCTGCAATGGCTTGCATCTGTAGTCATAGCTTTCATGCAGCGAGGTCAGTGGCAGAGAGGCAGGTGCATCACCCAGAGGTTCACAATCACACTAGTCTTCATGGCACAGTCGCAGAAAAAAAGAGAACTTTTATTTACACATATAAATAAATAAAAATTAAACATATTACCTATTCCTACCCCTCACATAAAATGGAAAAATATTTCTGAGTATGTATTTAACAACTTGAATTTTGAGTCAAGAGTGTCATACTGTGTAGAGGCATGTGGATTGCCATGCAGAAGTGCAATTTGTTTTCAGATGGACTGGAATGTAATTCAATGTCAAGGCTGAGTGGGTAGTTNTCTGACTTGAGATGTTGAATTGTCAGATTACCAACCATGTGGCTGGTAAAGCTGTCACAAGCTCCCCCAAATACATTCAGATAACTAACAGCAGNGCTCTGAGAAACCCTGCATTAGCTCTGTCACCTTGTAGCTCCCAGATGTCAGAGACTTAAGGACTTTAAGATACCAAATCCTCAGACATTAGACTTTTATCACTGTCCCTTTTCTGCTTTGGCATATGAACTGAAGACTTTGAGAAGTGCCTGCCCCCCACTCTGGATCCTACTCCAGACAGTTTTAAACATGATTTCCAACAAAACTTCTGTGTGACATAAAGTAGAGACATGGCCTAAGATTTGTCTGTCATCCAAATTCTTGGAGACATGATGTTAAGAACCTTGAATGACGGTACTTGTGGGGGCTGATGCAAGAGGAGAGCCATGAATTTGAGGCAGTTCTAGGCTTCTACTCTAGTTCATCCTGGGATACAGTATAAGATTCTGTCTCAACAACAACAACAACAACAACAACAACAACAACAACAACAACAACAACAACTCTAGTGTAAGACTGGTAGACCAGGTAGAAATAAAAAAGATATAAAATAATGCAGCTTTCTTCTCATTAAAAACATCTATTTTTATTGCAATTAACTAAACTTATTCATCACCTATATGTTAACTTTCTGTTACTATAGCAAAATGCCTGAGATAATCAACTTAAAAAGAGGAAATGTTTATGTTAGCTTATGGTTTTGGAGGGTTTGGTCCATGACTGAGTGGCTATCTTGCTTTTGGGCCTGTGGCATGGTAGCACATCAAGGCTGGGAGCACCTGGTGGAGCAAACTATTTACCTCACGGCTAAGATTCAAAAAGAAACTGGCATCTCACAACAAACCCCTTCAAGGTCAAGGGTAAGTCTCCAGTGAACCAGACACTTCCTGCCAGGCCCTACCTCTTCAATGTTCTACCACTTTCCAGTAACAGTAAGCTGAGGACTAAGCCTTCAATACACAGGTCATTGGGGGAACATTCCAGATCTAAACTACAGTAATGTGTAATAAGCAACTGTTAATTTAGCTTTACCAAGGTGAAAAGGAATGTGCAAACTAAAAACAAAACAAAACAATAAATAGTTTGTCATGGTGGCACATGGCTTTAATCCCAGCACTTGTACTTAGGAGGCAAAGGCAGCAGGTCTCCATGAGTTCAAGGCCAGCTTGGTCTATATAGTGAGCTCCAGTAGAGCCAGGATTATGTAGCAAGGCTCTGTCTCAAAACAAAACAAAACAAAACTACTACAATGACAATCCTGAAAGTAAAATAATANAAAAGCAATAGACAGTATTTGACAATCATTCTAAAGAACAGTTTCATTCTTGATCCTGAACTTGAGAGTTGACTCCTTGTTCATATAGAAGGGTTTATTTAACCCACTGTTTCTCACCAAGTGACCACATCTGCTTTATGGACTTCTGGCTGCCCTCAAGGATGCCCAAAGACACATTCTGGCTTGGGGTAGTGTAGTATGAGGGAGAGAATAGGAAGCCCATGAGATAACCTAAGGCCTCATATCCTATCTGCCCTGTACTTGGCATTGTTCCCTGATCTTCTAGCCTTGCTATGTTAGTTCAAGGGTCAACCCCTTACTCAAGAATCAACTCCTGAAAGTAAATTATCTTTTCAATCTTGCCAAACATGCTGCTCTCTGAAGTCAGCATAGGTACCAGGAACCGTGGGGGAAGCCTGGGCCTGGGAACTAGCACTACTGTCATTTGCCAGCTGTTTGCACTTGGTACAGTTACTTGTGCTTTAGAGCCCTCCCCTGCAGAAGGAGAATGCTAATGTTTCCCACCTTAAGGAGATAAAATGATGAATGTTGGAGCATTTATTTGAGGGCTCAGCAACATGATCAGCTTGTCACATATTTGTGACTGGGCTGAAACTGATAGGTGTGCACAGCACCTCTCGAGTGTGATTCACCTCCAGGTAAGGCTCCAGAAGCCAGCAGGAAGGACTTATGGACTCAAAGGTACCTTAACCTGTGTGCTATAAGACTACTCCTATGCACAAGATGCTCTGTTTTGTTGAGACTGAAATGTGTTGGCTGCAGGTACAGCACAAGGGAAATCTTTTCTAGGAACTGAATTCACCACCACACAGATGCTATTCTAACCTGTAGCCAGAAGTTTTTCTGTGTCCTACAGCCGCTCGGTCCCAAATAAACACATAGAAGCTTTTATTAATTACAAACTGGTCTATGGCTCAGTTTATTGCTAATTAGCTCTTTTATCTTAAATTAACCCATTTCCATTAATCTATGTATTGCCACATGTCTCGTGGCTTTACCTGTGTTCCATTACATCTTGCTCCCCTGGCAGCTCTCAGCATCTGTGTCAACTCTGCCTTTCTTCTCCCTGTATCTTTGCTTGGATTTCCAACCTGGCTATAACCTGTCTTGCCATATGCCAAGGCAGTTTCTTTATTAACCAATGATAGCAACACATATTCACAGCATACACAAAGACACAGCACTAACTGAAGCTAGGCACCTCATTCCATACTTGCTCTTACCTCAACTGAGCCCTCAAAAGTCTGAAAGGTAAACACAGATGAGGGAGGAGGTTCCTAGAGGAACAAGTTGGTACTTAAATGCTGTCTCACTTCATACTCATGAAACCTTACTATTTTCTCAGAATCGCTGAGAGGAAAACATCAGACTATGTATAGGGCACAAATGCTATGGGCAGGACTCAGCCTGTAGAAAAGCAGCTCTGGAAAGAGCAGGAACTTCCAGTATGGCAGTGTGCATGCAAGGCCCTGTGAGTACATAACTTGGGATAAAAATCTTCACATTATTTGTAACCAAAGGAAAGAAAAGGCTCCTTAACAGCAGTTTTGGTTGATGGGTGCACAGATAGCTGTTGTCAGATATGACTACCTATCTAGTTCCCTTTTATTGTGTTATTTTATTTTTTGATACAGGTCTCTCATGTAGCCTAACCTGGCCTTGAACTTGCAGTCCTACTACCTTGGCCTCCTGAATGCTGGGATTATAGATGTGTACCACTTTAGTTTCTGCATCTTGATGAGGAGCTGGGATTACAGGTATGCACCACTTGAGTTTCTGCATCTTGATGAGGATGTCTCAGGTGGCTGTGCTGCCAGCACATGGCCTCATTAAATGCATGTAAACAAGACCTTCTTGGAAAGTACCAGAGAATTTTGAATCTCACAGAGGCAGAGCTCACATAAACCACATAAACTAACTTATCAGCTTCTCCACATTTATGGAAAGAGGAAGGGGATGGGATGAGCATTATGTAGAAGGAAGCATTTACATCCTGAATTAGGGTGCTTTCTCAACCTCTTGAAATACTTGCTTGGGACTGCTGTTCTGGAGGGTAACTGAATATAGCTAGTTATGTGAGTGTCATTCAAGAAGCTGAGAGANAATGGTTACACTTTGAGACCTGCCTGAGCTATATAGTTAGATCCTGTCCNCCACAAAAGAATGAGGGTCTGCTGGGTCTTGTTGACCACTGAGCAGGATCTTAACAGATCTAACAGGCTCTGTTCCATTGGGCTGACATCGTGCTATTATTCCCAGCTCTCAGGTTCTGCAGTCCACCTGTTTTTCTACATTGTTCTTAATAGTATCAATGCCCAATGCCTTGATAAATCTGGACATGTCATTTTCATTCTCCAAGTTTAACTAATCTAGGAGCTCTGTCAGTGTAAGGGAGTAAGATTATGTCACTTGCCTCCTTTTTAGTGAACTCATTGTGACAATAACCTTCCCAAAAGCTCACAAATTATCTTCCTCTATTCCCTTCTTAATCTTTTCTCAGGCTTGAAAACAAACCCCACTAAATAAAGCATGTAAAGTCCACCTTTTATTCCCCTTTTGAAAGTCAAGAATATGATGACTTGTTACCCATCTTTGAAGGTTTTAAAACTGTCTCGAGGTTAAGCTACCAAAAGGTAAGCATCCACCTGGTCTTCTTTGTATGCCTTAGATAACTGAGCATAGTATCCAGTTCTTTTGCCTTAAAACCTACAATGGCAGTTTATTGTTGGAAATCAATCCGAATCCAAGCCAGTGCTTTTACAGCATGGATACCCTGGATGACAGTAAAATTCATTTTCTATGACAGTCACACCTTTTCCATTTTCTGTGAACTCACAATTACTGTAATAACTATCCTTCTACTGATGAAATGTGTAAACAAAAATCCCTTAGTGTAGTCTGAAGACCTAGATGAATTAATCTTGCTCTCACAGGAACTCAGCATACAAAGACACTGAAACAGCTCATATATTGAGAAAATCCAAAACAATGGATCTTTAGTCCAACAAACTACTTAATCATACACCTGTACACTGCTCTTCCAGATGTGGAGCTTAGTTCTCCTCCTGCTGACTTATATGTCAAGAGTGGAACATGGTAGAATGAGGTGCCATGTAACCCAGGCTAGCTTCAAACTCTTCATGTGGACAAGAATGACAGACCTTCAACTGCTGATCCTCCTCCTGTCTTTGCCTCTTTAATGTTGGGATTGTAGGCATCTGAATACTTTTCTTTTTCTCAAGGAAGGGTCCTACCATGCAGCCCAGGCTAGCCTTGAATTTAGAATCCTCTTGCCTGAGCCTTCCAAGTACTGGGATTACAGATGATCACTACTGCTAAGAATGTGTGACTTCTGAGGTGAAGGTACAAAGTGGTTTCCATTTTTCTCTCTTCATTGACAACACTAAGAAAACTAACTTGATGAACCGAGGTTCTATCGGGGACTATGGGGGTCCAGCCCCTTGACAGTCCCCTCCCAGGGTTCCGGGAAGAATCTACAACCAGCTAATAACTTAATCTTTGATGAAATGAAATGAATCTACATACACAAAACTCCTTAGTCCATACACTTTATTCTTCTGAGTTAGTTCTCTCTCTACACACCATCTATTCTGCTCTCATGCCTAGCTCCTTTCTTGTCTGATTTCTCTCTACATTTATCTGCTGTCCTCTTTAAGTTCTATCTTAATTCTCTATCTTAATTAGTTCTGTGCCTTCTAGGTTCTCATCCATTTAGTTCCTTCCCATCTTAGCTCCTCTCCCATCTCCTTCTTACCTTGTTCTTCCCCATCTGGCTGTCCTTTATCTTCTATCTTGTTCCTCTAGTACTCTCTTCCAGCCCTTCAATCTAGTTCTTCCCCATCTAGTTCCTTCCTCTCCAGTTCATCTAGTTCTTCATTTCTCTTTTTTCTTCTCTGTCTAGTCCTCAAGTTCTACATATCAAATCCTCCTCTATGCTTCCTTATACCTCTCGGTTCATCAGGTATTCAGTTATAATCCAAGCAATAGCGATCCTCGGGCTGAGCAAAGTCACCAGGTTTGAATTCTCACAGGGTCATAAAGGCAGATAAGAATTTTCCTCAGGGAGTGGACCATCAGGCTTTCTTTTGCAACCCAGGGAGTGGTAAAGGAGGAGGTCAACTGAGAGCTAATGATTGGTTAGTATATCAAAAAAGGGAATTTATGTGCTCAATCCACATTCCTAGAAGTGGTTAGGTAAGAAGTTCGGAGTCTATAATGTTAGTAAGGCTATATAAGAAAAGGAGAGTCTCAGCTAAAATTACACAAGAAATAAAGCTATCTGCCTGACCCAGGAAACAGGTGTCATTTCCACAAGGGTGTTACCTTAGTTCGGGAGATCGGTTTGCTTTTGGTGCTTGATAGGTATTTTAGATAAATACACTGTTAGGAGTTCTTAGAACCACACATAGCATACAAGAAAATCACTGTAGGAACCAAGTAATATATATATATATATACAAAAGCTAAAATATCACCAANATTTCTTAAGCTATGGCTTGACCTTTGGAAAAGTCCTTTGGAAAAGTCCTTGACCTTTCTAAGTAGTAGCTTTTGTGATAGTAACTAAATTCCATTACATTTTCCTGTGGCTTGCAGCAAGGTTCCTGCTTGACCATGTAAATCATGTTGGAAATAGATGTCCCATACCTACCAAGCCTTCAAATGACTGTAGCCCCAGCTAACACCTTAACTGCAAACACACACACACACACACACACACACACACACACAGCCCAAAACAAAGCAATCAGTCAGGACCAGCCCACGAAGCTGCTTCTGAATTCCCAATACATAAAACCTGTTATATAATACATATTTGTTGTAAATTGCCATATTTTAGAATAATTTGTTTTATTGCAATAGATAATTGACACAAATCCAAATACAGAATTTACACTTACCTTGTAGAATTGTAAAATTCTTGATGAGCTGACCATGCTTAGAGTCAACCAGCTTCATCTCTTCCATAATCACTGATAAGTTGGCCACTTCAGTGTCTAACCTTGCCCTCATCATGTCTTGCTGCATCCTGAGAGAGACAGAATCCAAACGGATATTGACCAGTGTGTTATTCAAAGAGGTCAGGTCATCAGCATGTCTGGTTAAAGTATCTGTGCAAGTGGTCCTGACTTCATTCAGGTTGCTGGTCAGTGTCCGCAGGTGATGGGCTGTGTAGCTGATATTGCTAATGATGTTCACAATATCTGTCTCAAAGACCTGGAAGCGTTCCTCTAGTTGACTGAATTTGATGGCTGTCCTGTTCTCTGCATCCTTGTGTAAGTCCTGAAGGTCTTTTAGATTCTGCTCATTGGCCTGTGAGATAGTAGTGATGTTGTCCATCTGACCTGTGAATGAGCTGAGCTGGCTATTCATATCTTCCAGGGTGTCATTGTTGGCTTTGGCCAGGACAGAGTTGTTGGCAGCCAATGTCTGCAAGCTCTGCACTTTCTCCTTTAGCCAATCGGTGTCCTTCTTGGCTTGAAGGAAAACTTGCTGTAGATTTTGGAAGTCATTCTTAATTCGCTGGATAGCCTGGCTTGTGTCATCCACAGACCGCTGCAGGTTTGTGATAAGGTTCCTCTGCTGTATCTGGGTCAGGTTCAGGTTGTTGAGGTTCATGATAACGACGTTCTGAGAATACATTTGGTTTTGCAGATTGCCCTGGAGCACAGTGGTATCTTGTTGCAGATTTGTGACATAGCCATTATATGCCTGGAGGGTTTTGTTGACAGTGGTGATGAGAAAAGAATTATTCTGCAGAGTTTCTTTCAGTTGACTCTGCCTGTCCACCAATGAATCCCCACTTGCCTGTAACTTCTCCAGTGTATCTTTGTTCCTGCTAGTTTTTTCTGTGATTTCCTGAAGTTGTTGACGGAGATCCAGAATATCTGATCTGAAGGTAGAAAGTTCTGAGTTGGTGCTTATCGCTTTCTTCCCAGTTTGGTCCCCTGGAATGAGAGATGTTTATTAGTCTGGTATAGGGATGTTCAAGAGAGGCCAGAGACCCAGATATGAGCCAAAGAGATGGCTCAGTGGGGAAAGGCATTTACTGCTAGACCTGACAACCTGAGTTCAATCCCTGAGCCTGCATAGTGGAGGAAGAGAACAGACTCCTATAGTCATTTATCCTTTGGCCACTATATGCATGCTGTGGCATGTGTATGCCTCCTCACTGAATAAACAAACAAACAAACAGATAAATGGAATTTTAAAAAAAGATCCCATATACTTAACTGGTAGTACTGTATTTTAGATGCAAAATTTGTGGTACACACAGGCTAGGCAGTATTACTAAGAATTGGTATCTACTTAAAATGGAGCTGCAGAATCAGCAAAGGACTTACAAACTTGGGTGGACACTTTTTTCAAAGACAGAGGGGGCTTTATCAGATACTAGGATTGCAGGCAGGGTGTATTTATAAGAAAATAATCTTACAAATTTACCAAAATTCTTTTTTTTTTTTTACTGTCAATAAAAATGATGAAATTTACTGGGATTAAAACTGTAACAAAGTTCATCCTAAAGGATTTTGAAATGCAAAATTCTTTTACTCAGTNGGTATTTAATTTGAATGCTAGAAATTACTGGCAATTTTCAAAAGCAGAATCATATTCATAAAACTTTATACATCATTTGAACCAAAATTCATTTTTTTAATAAGTGAAAACAAACATCAAGAGACCAAACAGGCTAGAATCTTTTATATTAAAGGTTAACTCTGCTGGGCATAATTTAATCCTTGCTTCCTGGAGGCAGAGGCAGAAGGATCTCTGAGTTTGAGACCTGCCTGATCTACACAGGGAATTAACTCTCAACAATGTGTCTATATACAGTTCAAAATAATTCAAATCAGTATTTACTGAGCAGGTGACCAAAGAGCCTTTGGTAGAGGCTACTTAATGGTTCTTTTCAGTCAAGATTGGGGTGTAGATTTTATATGACGCATAACATTTTCAAGGTGGGAGTCCTTACCTTTAAAAATGGAAATATTAGAATTAAATGGCAAAGAAAGACACAGCAATAAAAACTGTAAACGGGTTACCATTCTGAAAAATTGTCATCACTCATACAGAGGATATACAGGGGACCCCTTCCTCTCAATGGCTCTCTCTTGCTGCAGTTTACCTAATTTTTTCAGGTCACTTTCCACTGCAGTGAGCTTGTCGTTGTAAGTCTGGCGAGATGTCTCCATGCCACCTGTAACATTGTCCATTTTCTCTACAACTAAGATTTGGAAAAGAAACACATTAATTGACTTATCTGCTTATGTATGTTTGTTTTTTTTTTTCAGTTCTAACACAAGATAATTTTGTTATAGAAAAAGCAGATTTGAAATAAGAAGCTGAGATCAAATATGGAGGAGATTGTGGTAGTTTGAATAAATGGCTCCCATAAACTCACAGGGAGTGGCACTATTAGGAGGTGTGGCTTTGTTGGAATGGATGTGGCCTTGTTGGGGAAGTACATTACTGTGGAAGTAGGCTTTGCGTTCTCATCTATGCTCAAGCCACGACTGACCAGTGTTTCAGTTTACTTCCTGTTGCCTACACATCAAGATGTATTAACTCTTAGGTCCTTCTCCAGCACTATGTCTGCCTGCATGTCACCATGTCCTGCCATGAACATAATGGACTAAACCTCTGAAACTATAAGCTACCCAATTAAATGTTTTCCTTTATAAGAGTTGCTGTGGTCATGGTNTCTTTTTACAGCAATAGAAACCCTAACTAAGACAAGTTGTTCTTTAGAAAAATAACTAGCCCAAAACCTAATAATATACCTTANTGGTGGAAAGACCATATATCTGTAACTGTTCTTTTGAAGCTTAAGAAAGTGTTAGGACTAATTTCTAAATTTTTGATGTGCTAGAGTCCTCTGTTATACACTGAATCCTCTATTGTAATGCTTCTGTTAATTTCTACACGTAGAGACATACAACACTATAATTACTCAAAAAATTCTACGACTTCTAAGCCTCCCTAATGTTCCTTGCTTGTGGGAACTCCACTGACAAAGAACTGGCTTAGCCAGGTGTGGGTCACATCCGAGCTCTTCTTCCACCTGCAGTACTCTCCGTTTTGGTTTTGGTTTTTTTTAACTGAGTCTCTTTTTTAAATTAGTCTTGCTAGCTCTTTGGGAAACCTCTGCTGAGCAGTACCTTGTGGAATTCTCTAGTCCGTTCCTTATTTTAGGATTCATACACTGTTCACTATGACCACTGATAGGTCCTTATTATTACAGAATTATGTCCGATAAACCCACTATAAGTTGAAGATATCCAAAACACCTTAGTTGAGTGACCTAACATGGTAGAGTGTCAGTCATTTAGCTTCATGTTCATGAGTGGCAGAGCTGTGGTGGTTCCAGCCACTGCCCAGCATAATACGTGTCACTAGCATGGTTTCTATTGAGTGTGTATTGCCTCACACGATTATAAAGTTGACCAACTATGGTGAGTTGAGGACCATCTGCAGCTATATCTCCAGCTCTTAGCTCAGCATGTCGTACTTAATAGTTATTGTGCTGTTTATTTAAATAAGTGAGAATTTGCTAAGGTCTAAGAAATCTAGCTGAGTTAGATTACAGAGGCCAACATACAAATCAACTAACCAGGGAGGCCTCAGCTTTGGCTCAGTATGACATTTCGTTGAATTATTATTTCTAAAATTGCCACACAGGAGCTAAAGAGATGACTCAGTGGTTAGGACTGAGTACTCCTCCTGCAGAGGACCAGAATTCAGATCCCAGCACCCATGTTAAGTGGCACACAACTGTCTGTAACTCCAGCTCCAGGGGATCTGACACCCTCTTCTGGTCTCCATGGAAACTGCACAAGTGTACATAACCACCCACTCCCACATAAATACACATAGTTTAAAAAAAAAAAACTACTTTGTGAACACTTGGGACCTTGGGGTTGTGTGATAGACACACACATGCTCCCGAACCCTTGGAACTTTTGTAGGACAAAATACATTTTATCAAAGCTAAATTAAAAAAAAATGTTTACAAGCTTAGACTCAATTTTGACTCTCAGATGAAAACATTCTGTCCTCAAACCACACACAGGATCTCAAGTGCTGCCCCTTTCCTGGAAGCCAAAGAAATCTGAAATATGCTGACAGCCAGTCGTTTTCCACCCTCCTTATTTTTTCTTCCATTTTAGTTTATAAAAATACAGAACTGTTGGGGACAGATAATTCAAGTATGCTTAGGATAAAAGGAATAATACTTTCACTTAAAAGAAGAACAATAATAACAAAGCGACTGCTAGTTTTGCTTTCCGTGAGGAAAGGAAATGATGTGTCCTGCCCACAAGTGTTAAAGAACCAACCCCGTGTGTGTGTGTGTGTGTGTGTGTGTGTGTGTGTGTGTGTGTGTGTGTGTGTGTTTAAAAATAGCACCCTGGTATAAAGCTGTAAACTGTATGGCTGCAACGTTGGCAGCATGTATGTATAAAAATCCCAGGCTGACAGGAATCCAGAACTAATACTGCACTAGCACACAGCAGCTCCTCAGTTTTCCCCTTAATTTATAGCATACATTTTCAACCACCAGTATAATGGCTGAGCTTCCTGTCTCATCCTAGAAATTCCATCTGTCTACACAGATGATTCTACAATGAAAACTAAGAGGCGGCACAGAGGGGTTACCAGCATTCTGGCTGTCCATGGGGCCCCTCAACTGGGAACTGTCTTCCGGTGTGTAATTTTAATTTTCATCAGTGGGGTTTCACTTAACATGCCTAAAGACCCACCACTCTGCAGGCACTCAGAGCATATTCCCCTGGGAATAGTTAGATAGAAATACCTTTACACTTTGGTACATCCCTTGGCCTGGACACCAACCTTCTCACCTGTTTTGTTTCTACTCATTTCTTAAGGNCTACCACAGGGCATTAAGCTTTGCCTCTCACTGGAGTCTGGAACACATCAACTGAATCTCTGAACGACAATAACAATAGCCTGTTTGTTTTTATGATGTGGAGTAATAGGAAAAATTTGTAGTTTGTGCTATGTATACTGTACCATCACTGCAGTTAGTTCCTATTATTCTTATTTTACAGATGAAGAAATTGACTTTTAGAGATATTCAAAAACATCCCAGAATCACACAGCTAAATGAGACTAAATAAGACTTCAGGCTACGAGATGGAACTCTAAAATCCCCATGTCTTCTTCAACTCCACACAGATTTTTCTTTAATATTTTCTTTATTCAGTCTGATTTTCTCTAATTAAAAAAAAACCCACAATCATTTTCATTAAAGTTACTGTCAACAGATGTTTATTATGCATCTGTCATGGTGCTAAATATTAAAGATAAAAGAGTCAGGTCACAGCCTCTTTTGGAGGGCTGGGAATAAGAACAGAGCACAGAGCTCTCACCTGTGGCTGGAAAATGCAGGGAGAGAAAGGCTTTCTCTCAATAGTTCCTAGGAATTCTAGTATCAGCAGTTACACAGCCTTGGAACTCATCAAAGACATTTCTACCATTAACACTACCTCAGGATTCATTACTGAGAAACACAAAGTCCGGAGGGCAGCACCCCAAGTTCTAAGGGGCTCTGCAGTGTGGTTTGAGGTGTTTGTGCATCCCCTGTTGTCCTCACTATGCTGGCAAAGTTCAGTAGTCATGTGTCAGTCAGACAAACCAAGATCAAGAACCCTGAGGGAATGGAGATCTGCTGATTCAGATTTGTGCCTTTCTTCGTTCTAAGCATCTTAAGAATAAGCCTGCTGGGCAGGGCAATGCGATAGTATTTTCATGCTAAGGGAATGTTCTGGAAGGAACATGATTAACCAAAAAGTTTAAGAGATGATTTAATCCCAGCACTCGGGAGGCAGAGGCACTTGGACCTCTGTGAGTTTGAGGCCAGCCTGGTCTACAGAGTGAGTTCCAAGACAGCCAGAGCTGTTACACA
>LZPO01066577.1:79131-104757 GCA_001675575.1 Neotoma lepida
TCTGAAAAGCTTTTAATTCTCTGTTTCTTCAGAGCTGGAGTCTGGAGCACTTGCCTTACAACCAGAGACAAGGAAGCTGGCATGTGGCCTAAGAAAGCCAGGACATGATTCAAAGGGCAGCCACCAGCCAACTGGTAAACAGCAATACCCCTGGGCTGAGGCTGGGGAAGAGTAGGATGAGGAAAGATGGGTGANTAGGAGATGAGTGTACTACTGCCCCATGGGGAGGGCTGTCGTTTAATTCAGGTGCTAACACAACCCAAGTTCTAAAAGTCAACTCAGCCAAAGGGAGGATATGGAATTGTACACATCTTCCACTCTGGGTCTAAGGGTACTATCCCCCAAATCTAAAATGAACTTGTATAACACTGACTAATCCAAAGGGATACCTCATAGTGTTCCCTAGCTGAGAACAGGCCATGTGTGCCCCAATAGACAGTAAACACACAACATCACTGTCAGTTGGTGGGATATCCTGGAACAGCCAAATGTCCAATGATGACTCAGAGCTTTCAATGGTGATTTCCCCAGAGGGCACCATGCTCTATATGGCCAGGCTACACCAAACTAATGGTCCATCAGAATACAGCCTTTAAGCCAAATTATTAATTAAAAACAAAAAAGTTATAAATAAAAGTGGATCGATACATGGCTATTTTAAGTTGTTCCACTATTTAGGGAAAATAGCTGCAAGGACATGTGCCAAGGCTTAGAGAACACTCTTTCCACTCCCTAGAGGTGGTAGAAAATGCCCAAGCATTTTACTTGGTAAACCAGACTCGGACGCAGTTGCCACTGGTCTTTTAGTTAACTGACCAAAGCTGTACAGGGCACAGAACAGGAGGAAAGGAAGGAAGCAAAGTAGCACCCAGCTCCTGCCCTCCAGGCAGCCGGAAAGGTCTTTGTGACTGATTTCCTAGCAATTATTAAAAGCCGAAGTCAATTTTTATGCATAGTTTGCACCTCTTTCCAGAGAGAAAATCTGAATGTCAAAAGGTGTACTAGGGAAGGGGAGTTGGAGAGATGGCTCAGCAGTTAGGAGCACTTGCTACTATTGCAGAGGACCTGACAGAGCAGTTTCGAGCACTCATGTCAGACAGTTCACAATGGCCTGTAACTCCAGCTCCAGGGGAATATGATGGCCTCTTCAGGCACCTGCACATATGTCTTTCTGACTGACTGGCGCTCTCTCTCTCTCTCTCTCTCTCTCTCTCTCTCTCTCTCTCTCTCACACACACACACACACACACACACACACACACACCATTAAAAAATGGTGTACTGGGGTTAGAAGTTCATCTCAATGGTGGAACATTTTGCCTAACATGCTCAAAGCCCTGAATTTGAGCCACAGCATGGCAAAAAAAGTCACTAAGAAATCTATTTCTGCTAACCCTAGCAACTGAGGGGCCAAGGCAGAAAGATTATGAATTCTAGGCCAAGGAGACCTTTTCTCAAAGCTCCAATTATGATATGAAAACCTAGTGCAGTGAAAACTTCCTAAAATATACGAAGGTGAATCTAATGAGGTCTCCTAATAATAGAGGATACACAGTCCCAGCTGGCCACCTCTTGTCACCCAATGAGGCTTCCAGTAGTGGAACTGGATTACATTCAATTGAGCTGTTGGTCAATGGGGTCTCAAACAACCCAGGCTGTTGCTAAGATACTGCAAGCTGACAGCAGGGCACCATTGCAGAGGGCAATACCCACACAACTCATTGAACATGGAGAAGTCAAGCTGATGTCTACAAGGAACCTTCATCCCTATGTTATAGTGTCTTTGGTGCAGGAAGGCACTCTGCAGGCTACCAAAAGAGAAATGCAAATACCAACCCAGACATAAAACCTTTGACCTACAATCTGTCCTGTCTGCAAGATATGCTGGGGAAATGGTGGCACAGAACTTGTGGGAGTAGCCAACCAATGTCTGATTTGACTTAAAGCCCACTCTAGGAGACAGAACCCATACCTGACACTGCTTTGGTAGCCAAGAACCAAAGACTAGATAGCCCAAAGACCTATGGTATAACCAAACACTACTGGTGTGGTGATTATATTATGTCCCCCAAAATATTGTGTACCCTAATAAAACTTATTTGGGGTCAGAGAACAGAACAGCCACTAGATTAAACATAGAGGTTAGGCAGTGGTAGCACATGCCTTTAATCCTAGCATTCCCGAGGCAGAGATCCATCCAGATCTCTGTGAGTTCAAGGCCACACTGGAAACAGCCAGGCATGGTGGCACACACCTTTAATTCCAGCACCTGAGATCTCATGTCTTTGCTTGAGAAAGACACACGCCTTTAATCCTAGAAAGTAGTGGCAGGAAGCAGAAAGGTATATAAGGTGTGGAAACCAGAAGCTAGAGGGCCTCTTAAGCTTTCAGGCTTTGAGCAGCAGTTGAGCTGAGATTCATTCGGGAGAGGACTCAGAAGGTCTGAGGAAACAAGATCATCTGAGGAGTTGGCAAGGTGAGGTTGGCTGTGGCTTGTTCTGTCTCTCTGATCATTCAGAATTTACCTCAATACCTGGCCTGGTGTTTTCAATTAATAAGACCGTTTAAGATTCGCTCTACATACTGGTCTTAAAAAAAATCATCAATAAAAGGATTCCTAATGATATATTGCTATACTCATAGATCAGTGTCTTATTCCATCATCATCAGAGAAACTTCCTCCTGCAGCAGTGGGAACAGGTGTAGAAACCCACAGACAGACACTTATGAGGAGACAGAGTCTAAACGGGATGTCTCCATCAAATCCCTCTCCTCAGAGCTCAGGGCACCCCACAAAAGAGGAGTTGGAAGGAGAGGATAGAGGACACCAGGAAAACAAAGTCCTCTGAATTATCTAAGCAAGGTGCACATGAACTCACAGAGACTGAAGCAGCAAGCACAGAGCCTGCATGGGTCTGCACCAGGTCCTCTGCGTATATATTATAGCTTTTAAGCTTAGTATTTTTATGGGACTCCTGAGTGTGAGAACAAGTGAGTCTCTGATTCTTGTGCCTGCTCTTTAGACTCTTTTCCTCCTGTTGATTTGCCTTATCCAACTTCGATGCGATGCTTTTTATCTGATTGTATTTTATTTTGTCATGCTTGGTTGTATCTCTTAAAAGCCTGTTCTTTTCTAATGAGAGATATAAAAGGAGTGGATCTGGGGGTAGGAAAAGGGAGGTACAAAGGAACTAGGAGGAGAAGAGGGAAAGGAAACTATAATCAGGATATATTGTATGAAAAAAGAACCTATTTTCAATAAAATGAAAAAAAATCTCTGCTGTCTTGTGCTTTCAGCATTTTTTGCTATGACATCATCTACTTAGTTCCAACTTATCTTCTCCTTCCCACCTCTAGATCTTTTTACCCTAGACTCTTGTTTGCCTTCCCTTTACTCCCTGCATGTCTGCAGTCTCCTCATTCTCTGCAGCTGTATTTCTTCCGTGTGGTTTGTTCTTTTCACTCATCCCCTGAGAATCTTATTCCAAATTGCCAGAAATAATTCTGATGGCCCTTTGTAGAGAATGGAGCTGGCCTTGCCGATGTGTGGAAAATTGCAAGTATGCTTGGCCTGACACACAGTCACTAGATTCTAGTCGAGAGCTGGATGGGCCAACCAACCTTTCTAAACACTTGAGATGCATTAGGACAAAAAGCCCAAATAGGTACAAATAGTCACTGTGCAACCCAAACATTCCCAAAAAAGCAAACAAATCAGATGAAACCCAGCAAAGGAGGAAAAGGGAAGGACTGAAAAGGAACAAAGAGTAGAAGAAAAGACCCAAGGTCTGAGTGATCATGGTGGATTTGGGTCAAAGCTCAAAATACTAAAACTGTTTCTAATGTTCTACTAAGTGGTGGCTCTTTGGTGCTCCTGACAAATGATTTAGAGCAAAGTGCTCTGCTCCTGAGGGGGCCTACGGATCGCCATACATGATGGTTCAATCCAGAGAGCTGGGGGTTACTCAGTCAGGAAGACAGTGATGCAGAGGTCATTCGGGCAGTAAGGAGGTCATTTGTCAGCCTGACATGTGAGCGTGACCACCCCCACCCCCCAACACANACACACAGTGCACAGGACAAGAGCCAGCTGGTCACTTAGCTTACAATACTAGCATAGGAAGGCACTCAAGCTCTCACACAAAACCACAAAGGAGAATACAGCTGCATTTCCATAGGAAAAAGCAGAGATTTCTGCCCAAATCCGAGGCAAGAGTTTTCTTATCATTCTTTTAAAATAATGAAGAAAGAATCCTACTTTCCTTTAATTTGGGTTATTTTTAGCAATATGCCTTAGAATTGATGCCTGATACATTTGGCCATGTCCTTCTCCAGCCTAAATATTTCTGATAGTTCCTGGTTGTTTATGGTAGGAAAAGAGGAGGGCACAGATGTCTTCCTGATGTCCCCCACCCCAACTGTGTACCTTCATTCTCCTCTTGTGTGCCTCAGGTCAACTTTAGAGACCCCTGGCTGCTAGGAGACATGCTGCTGCCAGGAGTCATGCTGCTGCCAGGAGATATGCTGCTTCCTTGTGCTGTCCTGTCAATGCTGTCAATGCACCNCTTCTCTAGAGCTTCTCTAAAAACCCTGACTCCTCTGTGAGGTCTGCCTTCTACAGGGCTCCCTTTCCTACACTCCACTGCACCTGAACACCCTCCCCATCAAGCTACTTATCTCTCATGAGAAACAGAAACTTGAAAGGTGTAGTTTCATCTGCCACTAGCATCTAACAGGAAGTGACCCAAATGTATGCTGGCTATTCATAAGCATTCAATAAAATTTTGAGGCTGGAGAGATGGCTCAGTGGTTAAGAGGACCCAGCACCTGTTAATATTCTGACCTGCCCCTTGAAATATCACCCCCTTGGCGCTGCCCTGCATTCTGATGTAAAAGACTCATTTTAAGGAAAAACTTTGCCCCTTCCCCCCTCCTCTCTCTTTTTCTCTCTTGTTCTCTTCCTTCCCACCATGAGGTGTGCACACCTTTCTTTCGCTCTCTCCTTTGTCTTTTCTGTCTCTTTATCTCCTATTATAATAAACCATTTCCTTGTGTATGCACCTCCTGGGTGTGAATGACTTTCCACGAGCTGCTGCCCCTGCTGCATCTGCCCAGCATGTTCCCTGCATGCGAGGGATACCCTCGGGGGTCCCCACATAATATATCATAATGGCACCCACATGGCAGCTCACAAGTATCTGTAACTCCAGTGCTAGGGAAATCAACACCCTCACACAGACACACATGCAGGTAAAACACCAATGCATGTAAATAAAAATAAATCATTAAAAATTTTTATGTGTATAACAACACACCACCATCACCACCACCACCACCACCATGACCAACACTTGTATCTATAGGGTTATAAGTTCTAGTTAGGTCCCTTGACACAAAGTGTCTTAACATGACCAGAGTAAATGCAATAAAAATGGAGTGACCTTTAGCCCAAAAATAAGTTTTGAAACTCAGAAATGTCTTTAAGTACTTACAGACCTCATTCATAGTCATATCAACTTTCCACTCAGGCAGGGATACATGTTGGCACAAGAGAATGCAGGAGATAAAAGTGAGTGGCTGTAGAAAGAGGGGCACCCACTATGTCCTTGCCAGCTCCCTCCTCTGCCAGGTGACTGATTAAAGAAAGGCATTCTGTAGGTACTGGCATAAGAAGTTGAGCTTTTGTAAGTAGCAAAGTCAGCAGAATAAGTCCTAGGTGAGTGCATGAAGGACTGTCTTCAGAGCAGGTACAGGGAAAGGGAGTGAGAGTATTCGATTCAGTTTTACTGAGATGTAATTTCNCAAACCCCAGTTTCCAATAAGTCTGGAGTAAAACTGGCAGAGAGGAGAGGGATATCAAAATACCAAGTGTTCTGTGGATCTGAATAGTTTGTACAGTCCATATTGAATTGAAACAGTTCATCTTCATTCATGAAAATAACTGCTCAATTTACAAATGTCAAGGACTCACTATTCAGGAGAGTTAGACAAGCATACAGGTCTGTGTTTACCTAAAATCAAACAAACAAACATCCTTCCACTATGGGGAACAGATACCTAGGAACTCAGGGTCACCTGTGAAATGCCCTGGATCAAGTAAGAGTAGTATCTTGATTATCACAGACCATGGGCCCTGTGGGTGAGGCTGGCATTACAGATGACCAACAGATCTGGTCACCAGGTAAAAAAAAATTGTTTCTAGTGAAAAATGTATCTTTAAATTTAAAATTGTCCTTTTGTCTCCTACATGAGTAAATACTTGTTAGATACATTTAATCCCTTTTCTCCACATCTAGTGCACAAAACCAAGGGCATAGGATCAACTGGTCTCTGGGGTGTGTGTGTGTGTGTGTGTGTGTGTCTGACCTGCTACTTAATATAGTAAATTATTTCAAGATGGAGCAACTGTATCCTAATCGTTCTGCATCTCATCACATAGTTAAAGTTTCCCTAACCTAGTAAATACAAGGCACAGAAGCACGCAGATGAAGGATCTGAACAGGCGAAAAGGCTGGAACTCCGAAGTAACCCTCATATAATGAGATCCAACAGAGATGACACCCTCCTGACGTGAACAATGACATGGTAGAAAGAATGTGGCTCCAGTTTCCAAGCCAATATTTCATCTCCTTTGAGCCCCAATCTCTTGTGATTCAGGCACCATTGCAATCCTATGATAATATTATCAAATAGGGTAGACAGGTTTACCCAAGGAAGCCTGTGTTGGCCCAGTGGAGAACAGTTTGCTCTATTTTTCTCTTAAGGGCAGATCCTTTGGTGGGGAGGGTGCCTGCAAACAGAGCACATGTTCCGATCTGTCTATCTGCTTCATGAAGGCAGTGTTCACATACAGACACTATGGTTATAACCTGGCTAGTTCTCAAGTTCAGGATCAGGAAGCTCATTGTTGGAGCACACCTAAGCTGTTAGTCTGACCTTTACTCAGTATTAAAGGTTAAATTTTTAAATAAACAAGCAGTTGCCACAATATAAGATGGAAGCAGTGTTAGTGAGAGAGAAGTCATACTACAGCAGTAGGAACTAGCGAAGTGGTGTGGTGTGCTGGACATAGCTGTGAGCTAGTGCAGTGCCTCATGCTTGTTATCTCAGAATTTGAGGTCAGCCTGGGCTACAGAGTGAGATCCTGTCTCAAAAACAAGCAAACACAAACCAAAAAAACAACCTTGATAAAATGCAAACCTAAAAACATGGGCTCAGCTATTCCAGCCATGTAACTAAAGTTATATTCCATGTTAAAGAAAGTCAAGACAGAAACTAAAAACCAAGAGACAGATTAAAGTCTGAGCTTCTGTGGAGATATGCCTATCCAAGTGCAACGTTGTGGCTTCTCTGACACTGTCACTTTACCTCCCACCCTCATGCCCACATTCCATGTGTGAAGCCACAAGCGTTTGTGGTGAGGGATCCAGGCAGTGCTTCTTAGTCCTGGTCACACATGAGATGCTCCTTCTTACATGTTGTGAGGCTGGAGCCATTCTCCTGGCAAAGCTAAGATTGGGTCCCTAAACTTATATCTGGAACCCAAACTTGAGGAAGGTTGGAGAGAAAGAGAAAGAAGGTTCTCTAGAGTTGGGTGGCCAGAAGAGTGAGATGTCTGATTATCCACCACAAGAGTAACTGACCAAGGTTTTAGAGGCATGCAGCTGCTTCCCTACAATTACTTGAAGGGCTATCTGTGTATGAGAAAGGTGTCTGTTTTCTTTTGGTTCTTAGGACACAGGGTCTTGCTGTTGCCTAGGCTGACCTCAAACATGATACTCCTGCCTCAGTCTCTCCAGTGTCAAGAATACATGCAGGGGCCACTATACCTGATGAGAAAGTTGTTTTCTTTTCTTTATATTATTATCACATGTCAGAGACTATAGGTAATTGGATTTCAGCTTGATCCATACAAGTTCAACAAACACACACACATACATACACACACACACACACACACACACACACACGCATTTAGTATGTATGTATGTATGTACTGGTGAGTAGGAGTCATGGGTACCTTTATTTCAACAACTCCAACTCCTTCCCACATATCTTGAATAAGTCTGGCTGCTTTAATATTCTAATACTTTTTTGGACCTCTGAGAACTTCTTCAGGAGTTAGTTGACTTTGATCTCATCAAATCCTAAACAATTCAAATTCAAATTTCTTAACTCTCTCTTTCTCTCTCATTTTCCCTAGAAAAAGTCAGAATTCCTCAGGTAGCACTTGTGGATAGGGCTATGCTGCATCACGGAAGATGGCCTGGACCAGGCTAATGAGCAGCAGCTAGTTGGGAATCTGGGCAACCTTAAAGCTGCCTGCCGCAGTTAGCAAAGGTCCTTCCCCCACTGGAGAACTTTCTTAGAAGTTCATGATTCAGGGACATGAGGTGGGGTTGAAAGAACCAGAAACTCATCACTGAGTTCTGCAAGTGTTACTAGAAAGAAGCCTCACTGGGCAGAGACTCTGTAAGAGCTCAGGCACTGGTCACAGTTAATCAGAAGGAGTGACCTCTAGGGTTCCATGTAATTATGATTTTGGGTGTCTTTGATTCCAGAGGGTCTCAATGGCTACTAATAGGCTAATTACCAAATTTGCAGAATGAAGGGAGAGATTCTGTTTAACTCAGGAAAACAAATCCACAATAAATCTTACCAAATGGATAAACACAATGGGCTAGGCCACAGGAAGAAACCAAGAAAATAGAAATGCCTGTTGCATCCACAGCACTGTCGAATTCATTATAAAAACTCAAAATGGAGAGGTAAAGGGGGAAGGGATTCCAGTCAACAGCTGGGCTGTGGCAGTCCCCCAGGAGGCTATCTGCTGATTTAAGAGGCAGGCACTCGGGAGGAGACTCTGAGTTAATTATCTCCATACTTTCTCAGATAAAGGGAATGGTGTTCTGTATATCCAAGTCAGATACTTGGAGCTGACTCTGTCCCTTGATAGTCATATGAAAATATATAGTGTTGTCCTTTGGGGCATTATAAGCTACGGTCACATTAAAAAATAGTATTCCCTTCTTTATAGGCACAGAATAGTAATAAGCCTTTATTTCTAAAGCACTTTAATTAGACCCAACTCTAAACACATGGTTTAACATAGCATTTTTATGATACAGAAAAAGAGAAGACATTTTAGTGGCTATTTCTTGCTTCGTGATGTTCTTTTTTGAATATGGAATTTTCCCCACAGAAAGAGGTAGGGCTTTCTCAAAAGAGGAAGGACTACCACTGGAAAATGGCAGGAAACAACTATTGCTACTACAACACAGAGGGCTATCAGAGTAGAGGGAGAAAAGGTATATGTAACAGTGTCTCAGGAGGGTGGGTGGGATTTCATCTGGAAAAAAAAAATCTTTCAGACGGTAAGGATCTCCCTCACAGCATTTTCCTGATGTCCTTCCAAGTCAATCTTATTTTGATCAAGTCATTCTGAGTGAACTGGAGATAGGGGTATAGGAGAGAAAGAATTAATAAGAAACCAGATAAGAAAAAGTAAGGCTTTGGCCCTCAAGGAACGGAGCTTATGCGAAAGTGTGTGATCACAAGCACTAGGCAGTACATGCTTTCCTGAGGCTGTCTCTTCTAGGCACTCACCCTAGCCCAGTGTTTTCAACCTTCCTAACGCTGCAGCCCTTTAACACAGTTCCTTGTGTTGTGGTGACCCCCAGCCATAAAATTATTTTGATTGCTACTTCATAACTGCAATTTTGCTACTGTTATGAATTGTAATGTAAATATCTGTGTTTTTCAATGGTCTTAGGAGAACCTGTGAAAGGGCTGNTCAACCCCAAAGGGGTTGAGAGCCACAGGTTGAGAATCACTGTTCTAGGCTAACTAGGTCCAAGGTGTGTACCATTACTGAGGGCCAAATATGTCAGTCACCTAAATAAATACATATATGAGGGTATGACCAGAAGACTAAGATACAGTCCCTGCCATATCAGAAGCCAAAATTGGTACACAGTCTCACTACTTACAGGCTGTCTGTGGACCAGCACCATCTGTAGTCCCTAGACTTTTGTTGGATGCTCAAGCTCAGGCCCCTCCCCAGACCTGCTGCTTCTGGATCTCCATTTCAGCCAGACCCACCTCTGAAAGCTGAAGAGTCATGAGGATAGAGGTCTTCAAGTCTCTGACCTCTCAAGGATGCTTATATTTCCCCACAGTGTAATTGTGCCATTTCAACATGTATGTAAAGTGCCGAAAGTGACCCCAAACTTTAATCTCCCACGTTTTTATACATTCCACATAGTAACTTCTAGTTTCATATAGGTTCCAGAGGGGTCAGGTATATACATTATGGAGCTGGAAGGGTTCTCTACATAGTGAGGTGATTAGCTGGGGAGAGATGGCATAACCGTATTCACTGAAGGGCCGGGACACCACATAGCTGCCCACATTCTCCAGGATTGTCTATGATTTTATGGGTCCCTGGGTGTTTCCAGCCCTGTTTGCTCACACAGTGACATGCTCATTCTGAGCAGGTTAATTGGTAGAGTTGTCAGCCTAGCTGCATTTTATTGCCAATAAATTTCNGCCCCTTAAGCACCGTGGACTTAATTATTTGTTATTTCTTTTTCCAAAGGGGCTAAAGTATGACCTGCTTTTCAAAACATGTCTCTTGCATCAGGGCAAGAAACCAAATTCATTGAGGCATTTATCACTCAGCAGTAACTAAGGGCGGCAGTAACTTTTAGCTGAGGCTGCTTGCTTTTCTTTGTTTAGTCACCATCCTATTCCCTTCCTTCCTCTCCTCCCAAATCCGTTTTAGTGGCAAAGATTCTATTATCTACTTGTAGGCTAAGTCTCACAAATTAACCTTCTACCAGTAAAATACTGTGATTTTCCCATTTCCACTGCAGAGATATCCAAAGGCTTCAACACTGTGGACAGTGTAGCCCTT
Organism: Neotoma lepida; assembly: GCA_001675575.1. Lineage (NCBI taxonomy): Eukaryota > Metazoa > Chordata > Mammalia > Rodentia > Cricetidae > Neotoma > Neotoma lepida. Next base: position 90,047 of record LZPO01066577.1, read on the forward strand.
TAGTGACTTCTTCCTATGCAATTTTGAGAATCAACCAATCTTTCATATGCTGTTGGCTGACATATAACCCTACACAGCTCTTATTTTCACAGCTACTAGAAACATTATGTTGCAAGAAAATCCAGATACTTAGTCAACAGAATTGAGAATCTGCCAAAAAAATTTTTTTGATAAATATAATCTCTGAAACCCTGAGGGTAACTTTAATCATCCTGCTAGTTTTATCAGAGTGGCTTTCCTTACTGCTAACAAAACTAATACCACTTAACGCAGAATCCTTTTTATGACATTGTTTGGTTTGCTTCTTATTGAAAAAAAGTTCATACAATATATTTTGCTCATGCTTTCCCCTCCCCCAGTTCTTTCCAGATCCTCCCCACATCCCTACCCACCCAACTTTATGCTCTTTTCTCTTTTTCTCTCTCTTTAAAAAACAAACAAAAACAAGAAACATACACATTATGTTTCAATAAGACCAATANNAAAAAAAATACCCAAACAAAGCAAAATGAGACAAAAAGTCTACAAAAATATCACTGAGTTCATTTTGTGTGGGCCAACTGCTCCTGTTTGGCTTTGAGACAACTTCACTGCACAACCTAGGCTAGTCTTAAAGTCACAATCCTTCCACATCAGCCTCCTGAGTGCTAGGATTACAAGTGTTGTATCACCACTGGCTTCTGACTTTACTTCTTATGCTACCAAGAAAGATTCAGTTCAGTCAATAATTCCCTAACATTGAAGATCTAGAGAGAAACAAGAAAAAGTTTTAACCCACAGCAAACATAAAGATCTCAGACAATACTTTCTATTGCTTGCTCATCAAACAGTTTACAGGATTGGATAGCAGGCAGACACATCTTTTCCTTTTTTCTTTTCTCCCCCCTCCTTAGTGAACATAGATTCTTTTCCTATACAATATAATCTGAATAGTTTCCCCTCCCTCTACTCTTCCCAGTTCCTTCCCACCTCCACTCCCACTGGACCCACTCTCTTTCTGTCTTTCATTAGAAAAGGTCATCTAGGAGATGACCACAAAATAAAATATAATAAGATAAAATGAAAATTATGATAGCAAAGTTAGACAAGACAAGCCAACACATAAAATAAAAAGAGCATCAAGAGAAGGCACAAGAATCAGAGACCCACTCATTTACACATTCAGGATAAATAAAAGTACTAAACTGAAAGCTATGGTACGTATGCAGAGGACATGTGTAGACCTGTGCAGGCCCTGTGCTTGCTGCTTTAGTCTCTGTGAGCTCATATGAACCTTGCTCAGTTATTTAGAGGGCCTTGTTTTCCTGGTGTCCTCCATCCCATCTTCCTAACTCTTTCTGCCTCCTCTTTTACAGAGTTCCTGAGCTTTGTGGGTAGGAATTTAGTGGAGACATCTGGCTATGTGTTCCAAGGATGCACTTTCTTTTTCTTTCTCTGCATAATGTCAGGCTGTGACCCATTTCTTTTTTACCTCATATGCTTCCACCTTCTAGTGAAGGGACTAGTGAACTGTTAAAAAAAAAAAATGATCCCAACAGGACAGCAGGAGGGATGAGGAACAAAAAGAAATTGGTGACAGGCCATGTACACAACCGGCCCTTTAAAAAATAAAATCAAGCTTAAATAATAACTTGGAAGTTCATCAGAAGTTCTCCACTTCTTCAGTGACAAGACACAATGAACTACTTATCATAGTGCTTTATTATGGTCAAGAACTACCTCATGTTAAACACAGGCCTTGTAAAATTGACCTAGACTAGTGTTCCCACCAGAGTTATCTGTATAATCTTGAATAAAATCTGCGTAATTGGATCTTCTGCAATGGTTCTTTTGGCCGTTAGTCTTAATTAACATAGCACCTGTGATAGTTTGAAAGAAAATAGCCCCCAAAGGGAGTGGTACTATTAGGGAGTGTGGCCTTATTAGAGGAAATGTGTCACTATAGGGGTGGGCTTTGAGATCTCTTTTCTCAAGCTTCACTCAGTGTGATAGTCAGTTGACTTTCTGTTGCCTCTGAGTCAAGATGTAGGGTTCTCAGCTCCAGCACCACATCTGCCTGCATGTCACCATGCTCCCTGCCATAATAATGGACTGAACCTCTGAAACTGTAAGCAGAAGCGCCCCCCCCCATTAAATGTTTCTTTATAAGAGTTGCCATGGTCATGGTGTCTCTTCATAGCAATTAAAAAAACCCTAAGACAACACCATAGTAGCAAGTAGCAGATGACGTTGGGTTCTGCACACATTTTTGTACATGTATGCTTCTCCCTCAAGTGTCAATCAAACACTGAAGTTTCTAGAGTCCAGTACTGGTACACTGAAGAAGTTTCATTAAACACCTGTAACACTGAACCCAGAGCTGCTGTGTCTCAGAAATGGTAACACACAGCTGATGCTGCAGAAATGACTAGATGTAAGCTAGTGGTGTGTCAACTAATGAATGTGACAGTTAAGGAAGCCTTTACCCACAAATTGTCACATAAAGAGGGACAGACACACAGCAAGAGTAAGAATGCTAAATTTTCACCTACTATCTCTCTATTTCAGGGTAAGGAAGAGCTGGCAGAGCACATGTCTGCCCTCTCCCAGCCACTGTCAGCCCTGTTACATTTTCAACATGGGAAAGAGTTTATCTTTGTGGTCCTGTGTCCATCTCTACACTGTTCTTCACCTCCTGGACTTAGTCCCCTGTCCTGAGAGGGCTCATGTTCCTGCCAGCCAACTAAAGCACTCCACATTATATTCATGTTTGAAATAGCTCTTGGTCCAACTCACCTCTTTAAACAACACCTCTACCCAGAGTACCTAAGCCAGGAGAGGAAGTAAACAACCTGGTTGTACTATTCACAATTCAGCTTGAAGGTGTGACCACTCACTACAAGTTTCCCAGAGGNCTGGAAGATGAGCTTATGGGTACCGTGGGTGTGATAATGGATGAAATTTCAGGCAGTATAAATTTGCAAAAGAAGTTACTTCAGGCAGGATCAGAAAAGAATGTGTGATTTTCAGGTAGAATTAGAGGAAAAACCAGAAGAACAGAGTTAGCCCCTGTATCTCCTAGATTTGCATCCAAGGAGTCAATCAATTGCAGACTGAAAAATATTTGAAAAAAAAAAAGCACCTGTCCTGAACATATCCAGACTTTCTCTGTCATTATTTGCTACACAATATTCAGATTGTTTATATTGCAGTAGGTATTATAAGCACTCTAGAGGTAATCTGAATCATACATGGGATGTGTGGAGGTTTTATGCAAAGGTTACATTATGCTCCATAAGGGACTTGAACAGTCAGATTGGGACCCTGTGAGGGGTCTTGAAAACAACCTCTCATGGATATCAAAGGACAACCATGTAACACACACATTCACATACACACACACACACACACACACACACACACTCAGTCATGATATAGAATACTATGAAGAATTTTTAAAAGGGCTAAATATACAAAACTGGAAACTTCAGGTACTGTAATAGCATCTTCCACTTACAAATCCAGAAAGCGCTACCTGGTCTTCCACTAAGTCAGAACAACTCCCCACCTCCTGCTCCCCCAACCCCATCCCCTGAGAATCAGGCCCAGCCAGTGATATCTACAGATTGAAAACTGAGGAGGAGGGCTGGATACTCAGGACATTTCTGAAAAGGCCCATGAATATGGGCATTTCACCCATGGCCAAAGCATACTCCCAGATCTGCTCACAAATGCCAATCCTGAAACCTCATCTACAGCCTTTGAATGACTGGACTTTGTTCTCATTTCTGTTCCAATCTAGAGCCCCAAATAAGACCTTTNTGGGAATTTTTCTTTACTATTAAAAATCACACATCAGAAATTATGCTAATTTTCAGAAATCACAAGTAAGCAAAGCAAAGCATTAAGCAAACACACTGTTGGGTTCTTTCCAGGAAGTTATTTCCTCATTGGAAGCTCTCTACCTGCTGCTTCACTCTGGCACAACATGGGCCTGGACCTCTCCTCCTCTGAAAAGGAAGCACAATGCTGAACCTGAATTGAATCTTTCAAAGCAGAAACAATCTTTGAGACTCAGATTATTTTTTATGATGTTCCATTAACCATTCAGCAAATGAGTAATAGTAGAAATGACTCCTTTGTTGACTGCCTGTTTTCTTTCTTTCTTTTTCTGCTATTTTCTTATACTCGCTTTCCAATTTCCATTGCCTCCCAGTGATGTCCACCAAACATGGCCTAACAAGTTACAATAATTGGTACATCTCATATCAAGACTGGATGAGGCAACCCAGTAGGATGAAAGGGTCCCAAGTGTAGGCAAAAGAATCAGAGATACCCCCTACTCCCACTGTTCGGAGTCCCACAAGAACATCAAGCTATACAATCATAGATATATGCAGAGGACCTAGCTCAGACCCACACAGGGTCCATGTTTGTGGCTTCAGTCTCTGTGAGCCCTCAAGCCCTGCTTAGTTGATTCTGTGGGCCATGTTCTCCTGGTTCTTCTCCTTGACTCCTCTGGCTTTTACAATTCTTCCTCCTCTTCTTCTGCAGGGTTCCCCTAGCTCTGCCTAGTGTTTGACTGTGGGTCTCTGTATTTACTCCCATCAGTTCCTGGATGACGCCCCTCTGATGACCCTTGTACTGCCCTGTTTTCTAATGTCCTTCTCGTAGATATAGTAGCAGGTCACAGAAGGCACTGGGACACACTGGTGGGACAATAAATGGCTGTCTGCCAGGAAGTACACAGCTGTGGGCAGCTGTGTGTGCAGTGGCAATAGCTCTGCTCATTTTACTTTGACTTTGTTTTAAAGACAGGGTCTTACTCACTATAAGCTGCCCCATCTTTCCAAGTAGCTGGGCCACTTCAGTGAAGATGCAACATGCATTTTTAAAAGATTTATTTATATTTAAGAATGCTTGCCTATATATATTTATATGTACCATATGTGCCTATATATATTTATATGTACCATATGTGCCTGGTACTCATGGAGATCAGAAGAAGACACTGGATCCCCTGGAACTGAAGTTATAGATGGTTGTGAGCTGCCATGTGGGTGCTGGGAACTGAATGCAGGTCCTTTGAAAGAGCAACAAGTGCTCTTAACAGCTGAGCCATCTCTCCAGCCCACAATACGTTTTCTTGCCAGGTATGCCTATTGTACAAAGACTTTGGATCCCTTTCCAAGATATAAATTAGGGGTGGGCTGTACCATACTGAGTACCATGTGCTCCCTAGTGACATGTACTCTGTTGACTGGAAGAAGCAGGCTGTCTTTGGGGACATTTACAATTCAGCACACTGTGAAGTCAGAAGCAAGAATGTCTAACTCCTATCTTTGTACTGTCCCACGAATTTCCCACCTAGCCACAGTAACTAGACACAGGTTTTAGACCTTTCCAAGTTTAATGAAAATGTAGGTGCTTGGAGATGGCCAGGTTTATTCTCTGTCTCAACATACAGAGTTCAATCTCGAGTTTATATTGAGTAAATCCTTTGGGGGAAGATTCTGCAACTGTATATCCCCAGGTAGGATCATTTACAGTTTCTACAGTATAAGTGAAGCTAACTTTGTATCATCAGGAGACCACATACACAGACATATATGGAAACATATGTAAGACGAATCTTAAAAGGTCTTATTTATTGAAAAACCCAGGAGCCAGATGTTGGGGTAAATTCTGAAAGGTCAGAGAAGCAGAACAAGCCACAGCCAACCTCACCTTGCCAACTCCTCAGCTGATCTTGTTTCCTCAGACTGAGGCCTCTGAGTCCTCATCTGAATGAATCTCAGTTGAACTGTTGCTGAAAAGCCTCAAAGCTTAAAAGCCTCTAGTTTTTGGTTTTCATGCATTATACACCTTTCTGCTTCTTGCCATTACTTCCTGGGATTAAAGGCATGTGTCTTTCCCAAGCAAGACATAGATCTCAAGTCCTGAGATTAAAGGTGTGTACCACCATGCCTGGCTCTGTTTCCAGTGTGGCCTTGAACTCACAGAGATCTGGATGGATCTCTGCCTCCGGAATGCTAGGATTAAAGGCGTGTCTGCCACCATTTTCTGGCCTCTATGTCTATCTAGTGGCTGTTCTGTTTTCTGACCCCAGATAAGTTTTATTAGGGTACACAATATTTTGGGGGAAACAATATAATCATCACAAACAAACTTGGTACACCTGGCAAACAGAAGGTGGGAAGAACAAAGCTGTCTCTGGCCAGAACACATTTGGGGCCTTTCATGGGGTCTAGGAACCAGAAGTACTTGACTTTCCATGAGCAGAGCACCACTGGAGTATTGCTGCCTATGGTGTAGATATTTCTTGTAATTCAGCTACAGGGAGCTTTCCCTATCTACAATGCTCAGAATTTTTCAACAGCTGGCAGCTGCTGAGTGTGTTTATAAAGACTTTCAAAAATCACTGTGTCTGTATTGGGCTGTACTACAATCAAATGTGATAACCCTGGTTTTTCAATATCCACAACAATTAGCTCAAGCTACAGTTTTCATCTGCATGATATACTGGCACACAAGTGAGGCAGTTCAGAGGGTAAGAATGCTTCCTGTGCAAGCCTGACTACTAGAGTTCAATTCCCAGAATCCATAGTGGAAGGAACTAACATTCAAAAGTTGTCTTCAGACCTCTACATACAAACACACACCCCTGCCATGCACACATATGCATGACAGACAGGCAGGCAGGTACCTCCGCGCGCACACACACACACACGCGCGCGCACACACACACACACACACACATACACACACCAGATAAGAGTGACCAGAATGTAGTTTATAAACTGAACTATAATATAATCTGATATGATATATAGGACATGTTATTTGTGTCTGGTCAAATGTACTCTTTTCAGTGACTGCCATAGCTTTGAATCAAAACAAAGCAAAACACTGCAACACATACACACATCAGCTTCATGCATCTAAGTTCCTGCTCACACAATGCTTTAGCTCATAGAAAAAGGGCCAAATTTCAAAGTATAATCAGCCCACTGCTTTCCTTTTAAATATTTGAGGGGTTTTTGTGTGCCCACCTTCAATTGAGAGTTCACAGCCAGATACATACTGCCAGGTCAGTTTTCAGTAACAGCTGGGCCCTGATGCCAGGCCAGTCTGCACTCAGCCCGTGGGTTACATTGCTAGTTCAACTTGATCAATTACTTCCCTTCCAAGATTAAATATCTTTGGAAAATATACTTTGTTACATAACCCAAGGTTAACGCCTTTATTCCCAAGATCTCTGCCAATGAGAAGAGGGCTTATGTTCAGTTCCTGCTAATACATTTAAGGGTCCTGTTGTGAGGAGCAATACTCATGGATGACTGTCTGAGAGATGGGAAGGACACCTATTCCTCTCCTACCCTCAGTCATATCCCACATTAAGCCAAACCAGCCCAAGTGGCAGGCGTGGGCTGAACTGCTCTGGCTTGAGCAGAGATGTTTTTACTGAATTACACTTTGGCAGAGTGCCATTGGCTTGCACTGAGGGACATTACAAGGAACAGTCCTATAAAAATTGCTCGTGTGGGGATACTGTTGAAGACATTTCCACTGTATCCCACATGGAGACTTTGATGAAAACCAGGAGAAATCTCCCTTGACTCTTCCTTCTAGAAGCCAGCTTCCCTGGAGCAATTGGCTTTCATCACAGAGGTGCAGTGAACTTCCTATTTCTCTTTTGGTTTTGGTGTCCAGGAAGCTCGGGACCTAAGTTTCCTCTCATTTCTAACAACTGAATGTGCACCATATATGAGCAACCATTCATGGTTTTACATATGTTTCATCTCTCTGTTTACTGCACTTCAAATGTCTTTTTAAAACTGTCATTGTATATACTTAAGGTATACAACACACAAATTTCTTCATGTAGTGTGTATTTCTATAAATTCCCCGGGATCTTTTGAAAACTTATTTAATTGTTGAGCTTGCAGAAGGCTCTTGCAGATCCTTCAGTCTACTTTTCTAGCCCTGTCTTTGTCACTGTGTCTCATGGATCTGTGTGATCCCATCACAGTGACCCCCACAATTCCTAGACTACATCAAAGAGATTTATCAAGTACTTTCATGCTGTTCTTTGTCTGTCCATGAAATGGTCTCTGCCTGGAATATTGTTTACCTGCCTTTTAGCCAAGGAAAATCCTGGCAGGATTCAGAGCCTGAGTGTATGTCTTTGTATCTGTACTACTGGTGTAATGTAACACTATATGCTACAGACTACATGCACACCTNTGTCCCAGTCTATAGACAACATGCACACCTGTGTCCCTGTCTATAGACTACATGCACACCTGTGTCCCAGTCTATAGGCTATATGTACACCTGTGTCCTAGTCTATATGCTATATATCCTAGTCTANAGACTACATGCATACCTGTGCTCTGCTATATGGACTATATGCACACCTGTGTCCTAGTCTATATGCTGTATGCACACTTATGCCCTCGTCTATAGACTATATGAACTCCTCTATCCCAGTCTATAGATTATATGCACACCTGTGTCCTAGTCTCTGGTCTATATGTATGCCTATGTCTTCTTCTATAGACTACTGAACACCTGTGTCCTGTTCTATAGATTACATGTACACCTGTGTCCTACATTTTATAGACTATATGCATGCCTGTGTCCTGTTCTATAGACTACATGCATACCTATGTCCTTCTTAGATAATGAACTCCTTTTAGGAAATACCAATTATATTTACTTTTTAGGTCCTCAGTTCCAGGTCCATGGTAGGTACTCAATAAATGTCTTTAAATTAACAAGTAGATACTCATGTACCAGCACCAACACGAGGAACCCTTAGAATGTCATCTTTAACTAATGTGATAGCAAAATGCATGCTAGTATCACACAGGCTTTGAGACAAGAGCTACTGTCACCTGTTCAGGGTGCAGGTGGAGAGGATGGCTGAACCAGGGCCAAATCACTACTTCTGTAGACATGATTCTAATCCTCAAACTGTCTTTGAGAGACAGGAATCCCAGACTACTTGAATGAATGAATGAATGAATGAATGAATGAATGAATGAATAGACGTATGAATGAATAAACCATTTTCCTTATGATATTGCACACTTGACCAAAGTCTGCTCACAAATGTCAAGACCAGAACAACAATCAAATAAAGCCAGAAATATAAACACATTTTGGTGATTCCACAGGGTAGAGAGAAGAACTCAGAATGGGATGATGTAACTTGGTCCTGGGGAGATGGAGGGTGTTCAAATGGAAATTAATACTAGCTGCCAATTAGTCAATTGATTTTCCAGACCCTAGGAGTGGAAATGACACTATCATAGCCTCCCTTGTTCTTGCCAGAAAGAATCTAAAATCAGGACTGAGAAGATGGCTCAGTCAGTGAAGTACTGCTGAGGACCTGAGTTCAATTCTCAGTACTCATCTAAAAAGTTGCTCATCTAATATGGTTAGTACATACTTTATGCTAAGGACAGATATGGGCAAATCCCAGGGGGTTAATGGCTCGCCAGTTTAGTCTAAATGTTATTTCCCAGGTTCCAATGAAAGATGCTGTCCTTAAAAGCAAAATGCAGGCCCTGGGTCAGCACAGGCCTCCAAGGACATGCACTTCCTGCCACAAACCTTTGTGCTCACTCTGGCAGGGATGAATGGAGCCAGAGTCCTTCCAAGTGGTTTGCTATGGTAAATCAGTTGTTACTGCTGCTGCACATGGCCCTGGCAAGGCACCAGTTCCCACACATTGAGAATAGCCAGCTCACAGAACATTTGTGACTGCTGGTGTGTGAGATGGCAAGCCTGCAGCATCAGGTATGACCACAGAGCTGCCTAGCACCTTTTCTTAAAATTGTGAACAGTGAGAGTTCCAGGCCCTCTGGGTTTATTGTGCAGAAGGATTCCCATGGGCTGTGAACAGGAATTGATTCTCCAAGGATGTCATGAAAGTGGAATTCTCAATTAGCCTCTTCACTGGGACTGTGAGAAGTAGCTTGTGCTATGCATGTAGATGGCTAGCCCCATCCAAGACTGATTACAGGGCTTTCCTTGATGAGATGAAACAATGCTTAGTCTAGGATGAAGACAAAGACAATGACAAAAAGATAATTACTAGACTTAGAGCAGCTTCCTTCTAGAGAGGAGGGCCCTGTACAGCCATACTCCCCACCCATCCCCACTCCTGCTGCTATTGTACTGCCCCTGGCATTGCCATCCTCTTCCCTGACTGTATGTTCTCTCTTCAGTTCCTGATGGCTCTTGTCTTTGCTCCAGTGCTTCACTTACATAATGCAGGGTCCTGGGTCTTGTCCACAACTGTGGCAAATCCCAGCACCCCTCTCTTGCTATAATATGAACTGTGTTTTGGTTCCAGCCATTGTCTAGGACCCTGTTAGAAGTGGTCAGAGCCCTGCATCCCTGCTGCTGCCATTCACTCCACCATCAGGCTCCATCCTTCAGAGACCTTTCCACTACCGACCACATAGATTGATCGACCTTTCAGGATGAGACCAAGTTGGTGATGCCTGCATTGGCTGAGCCTCTTCAGACTGTGATTTGGATAGCACACCAACACCCAAAGGGGCCAGTCTTACAGCCTGGTTGGTTCTTTCAATACTCCCAGGATTCTCCTGTCCTACTGGATTTCTGCAGAAGTCTGATGTGCCTGACAACTAAAATTTCTTTTCTTGTATGTATCAGTTTGCACATGTCATTTTTTTTCCATTCGAAATTGCAGCAGTATCACCGATGTGTACCTTTTAACAAATGATACTAAAAAATAAATAAATAAATAAACCAAGTAAACAAATAAAATCATGTGCTTTTGGCCCAGCTACCTGGAAAAAGCATTGGCATTCTTTTCACAAAACTTCAAACACCTCAAAACTAAAAAGAAAGGAAAACAACAACAATAACAAAACCCAAGGTAGTCATTTCTGAGGAATTAGGACCTGAAGTTGATCTCTAACTTCTATACATACATGTATATACATGCATGTGCCTGCACACATGGGAGCTTGTGCACACACACACACACACACACACACACACACACATACAGAATCTAAAATGTCTGCTGGACAATGTAATGGAACATGAAAATGGCACTGCAGTGTTTACAGGACATTGTATAAAAATGTCCTAGGAGGGCAATTGCAGAGGATGCTCATGGGGTTGGTGCAGCTCTCTACTCTGGGTTTTGATCATTTGTTTCTTGTGTTAGTGTTCGCTTTTCCTTAAAACATCACAGCAAAATTAATAGGACTGTCACTGTTTCAGCAGGAAGGCAAAATCCAGCTCTTCCCATTTCTAACTGGATGAGCCTTGCCAAAGGCCACACAGTGAGTTGGCAGCAGAATCTAATATATGATCCCCAGCCATCTTTCTTCCCCCAGTGCCATGCCAAATGCATCAAGGCAGTCATCAAACAAAATTGACTACAAATAGAAGAATAAGCCAGTCTACTTGTTTCCATGTCAATGCTTCCAACTCAGATTTAAACAAATAAGCAAACAAACCAAGAGCAAAACAAATAAACATATCACATACTAAAGGCCTAATTAATTTCACAAAGGTCCAAGCAGGTGAGTAATGGGTACAGGGAGAAAGGCACCAGGCTTGCAAAGAGAACCTCCATCTTTAAGCGTGCCATCTGGTATTTGCTCTGCCCAACCTGATGAGAGAGCCTAACTCCCTTATCATGTGCCTAAAGGAAGGAGATGGAGTGAATGAAAGCCAAGTCTAGAACAAGGCAGAAGCAATCTTGGAGCCAGAACTCAGGCTCTGCTGAGGAAGAGCTATATATATCACTTAGCAACTGGCATGCAGTGTGCATCAGCAAACAGACATTCAGAGTTTTGTCTATGGCTGCTTAGTACTTGGATGGGAGACACTCCTATTTTTGTAGTTGACTGGGGAAGGCACAAAGCCCTCCAAACAGTTCACTAGCTGGAAGTGTCATAAGGAAGACAAGAGTGTCAGTGCCCTGTAGTTTTAGTTCTCAAACATTGGGCCTGAGCATTCTTTTCTTTTCTGTAGGAAGTCAAGTATATCCATGGTCCCCAGACACATACAACACAAGGAGACAGTGTACCAGGCTCAGTCACTGGAGAGCACTCAATGTTCTTGGGTTTATGATTGCCTTTTTAAACAATAAAACATAGATAATAATCCTTCCCAGAAAAATGTGAGGTTAAAAGTTTAATCTGAGTTCATGGCACATGCATTCCAAAAGGGTACTGTACTTGGGGAAATTACTCACCTAGAGTTTATATAAAGTTTCGAAGCGATTAGAGTTGGCCGACAAACTGGAGCCAGAACACGTTTACATTTAAGGCTTAGAATGTAGATTCCACTATGGAAAGAAAGAAGGGAGGGAGGGAATCACCCGCCACCCAATGTTTCTTGTTAAGGGAGCAGGCCCCATTAAGTGTCAGCCCATCTCCTCAAAGCATGTGGAAGATGCCAGTCCCCCAGTTGTCCCTCTCTCATGCCCCTCCTGTCACTCTTGAAAAGCACATGTCACATCTGCTTGCTATCAGCATTTATCTCGCAGCGTGAGTCTGACTCACTTGGAAAACTCAAAGCACATGTTTATCCCCACTGAGGAACCAGCCATTACTATGCAATTTACAGGCTCTCTGAGTCCCAGAGCTCATGATGTGACTGCAGAGAGCTGCTGAGGAGGGTTTGTGGCAGTGTGGCTGGGTTGGATTACTTTTCTATCAGTTTTGTAAAAGGAGAAAGCATCTCTTCAGCCTCCAATGATGTCTCTTGTCACCTCCCATCCAAATCACAACCAACCCTCTCCTTACCTAGGTCTGGGAAAGTGAGATGTCCCAAAGCCTATGTGTTTGGGAGGGGAAGGCAACACGCATGAAATAAGAAACACAAGTTCAATGCCTTTTGGAAACAAATGGCATCTGGGCAACAACTCAACAAGTCCTGGTCACACCACCAAACCAGCATGCTCCTCTCTCCAAATCCCTGCAGTCTCAGGTATGGGTCTGACTTGAAATTTTTCCTCTCACTGGGTTTCTCTCCACCACCCAATATGACTTCAAGTAGTTTCTCTAACAACAGTGCTAACCTGGGCGTACATGACCTACTGATCTAGATCACTGCTTTAAGAATGCAAACCTAGTTTATTAAGGCCTAAAAATGTTCCAGGTTGGAAGGAGAAAAGTCATCAATCATAACATTTTACTTTGTTTGTTTTGACTCTACCTTGCCTAAATTCATGATAAGTTCATTGAGACCAAGGCTAGTCACGGTAGATGTTTCTGTGTGGATAGGGAAAGGTGTACCCTTCTGATGTATCAGCCCACCACAGAGCCTTTCCACAGGGCAAGACAAATGCACAAATGAAGGCACCCATTCTGGTAAAACCCACAGGCCTTCTCTTTCCTATAACCTTTCAGAGGACAGAAACACTAAGGTACACTTTCACTGGACAGGGCCACACTTGAGTGAGTAAGGCCAAAAGTTTGGATAAATCCCATTTTATATCTGTGTTCTCAGAATGTTGAATAACCCAGACAGCAGATGAGTGATTTATACCACATGGACTCTACTGCCATGAGTGTAAAACAGGTAGCCCCTTAGCCAAGATTTCTTGTTCTGCATTTCAGTTTCCTGCAGTCTAAAGGTATGACATGGAAAATTCCAGAAATACATGTTTCAAATTATGTACTATTTTAAGCAGTGAGATTGCATTGCCTACTTAGCTGTGCCTAAGACCTGGTCATCCCTTGTTCTCTGTGTCCACACTGTATATGCTACCCACTCTTTAGTCATTTAGTAGTCACCTCTGTTATTGGTCATCTGTCATATCATGGTAGTGCTGTCCTCATTATTTCATAATGGCCTCAAAGGACAAGAATAGAGGCTGATGTGCAGGCTTTTGTTTTTTGTTTTGTTCACTTGACAGAAGCTTGGGTCACCTGGGAAGAGAGAATCTCAATTGAGAAAATATATCTGTAAGATTGGTCTGTAGAAAAGTCTGTGGAGCATTTTCTTGATTAATGATTGATGTGTGGTGCCATCCTAGGGAAGTGGTCCTGAGTTGTATAAGAAAGCAACCTGAGCAAACCCCGGAAAGCAAGCAGGTAAAAGTGGTATTTCTCCATGTTTCTGTTTTAAGTTCCTAACTCCAGGCTCCTGCCTTGAGCTCCTTCCCTGACTTCCCCTCATGATGGATTGTAAACTCTAAGGTGAAACAAACCCTTTTTTCTCCAATTTGCTTTTGGTCCAGTGTTAATCTGGGCAATAGAAAATAAACAAACAAGGACAGCTGGAAATTCCGACAAACTAAAGAGAAGCAACAATGTACCTCTTTTAAGTGAAAACATAAAAGTTTTATGTACATACATAAAAATATAGTATATATAGGATTCAGTGAAGTCCAGTTTCTGAGGTACCCTGTGGCTTTTGGAACATTGTCCCCTAATGTCAAGACTACCCTGCTCAGCTGCCTCTACACCATCTATGTATGATACAGATCTTCAGACTGCGGTGAGGCTGTGTCCTTCTCCCCAGGGCCTTACTTAATTCTGTGCACCACTAAGAAAATAGGAAATTTTCTGCCTTCTTGTTTTTTTAATCTAGGGTTGGATGAATTGAGAGACTATGGAAATGGAAGGCTGACTGCATATCTCTAAATTCTTTATTTTATCTATTAACTTATTTATTTATTTATTTTATTATTATTAAAACATTCGATGTACAACTGCAGGAGAGAT
>LZPO01066578.1:0-18839 GCA_001675575.1 Neotoma lepida
CCTTTCCTGGAACTCACTTGGTAGCCCTGGCTGGCCTCGAACTCACAGAGATCCGCCTGCCTCTGCCTCCCGAGTGCTGGGATTAAAGGCGTGCGCCACCACCGCCCGGCTCTTTCTCATAGTTCTAATGCATCTCTCTGTATCCCTGTCAACATTAAAAAATTGAAAGACAAAGAGAAATCTATTTGAAAAATGCACAACAGAGACTATTAGGCTTGTGAGAGGGGTATTTGCGTAACAGCACTATAGCCTTACATGTTTAATAAATTGAATATATAAACATTGGTAATTTTAGTACAGTGCCCACATTATCAGTTTATAATTATTTGATTCTACCCCTGTCCCAATCTGCCCTTAGGTTGCTGTGTTAAAACACTTACCAAAAGCAACTTGAAGGATAGGGTTTATTTCAGCTTACAGGTAATAAGCCATTGTGGAGGGAAGCCAGGGAAGCTCAATACAGGAACCTAGAGGCTGGAACTGAAACAGATGACCTAGAGCAGCAGTTCTCAACCAGTGGGTCACGACCCCTTTGGCAACCCTCTATCTCCAAAAATATTTACATTACTATTCATAATAGTAGTAAAAATATAGTTATGAAGTAGCAACAAAAATAATTTTATGGTTGGTGGGGTCACCACAATATGAGGAACTGTATTAAAGGGTTATAGCTTTAGGAATGTTGAGAACCACTGCCCTAACCTGCTTAGTGGCTTGCCTCCCACCTCAAATCTCATCCAACCCAGAGCAACCTGGCCAGGTTTGGCATTGCCCACAGTGGACTAGACTCTTCTCCATCAATTACAAGTCTAGAAAATGTTCCACAGACATGTCCCAGATTAACCTAGTGGAGACAATTCTACAATTGAGATTCCTTCTTCCCAAGTGCTCTAGTTTGTGTCAAGTTGACAAAAACTAACCAGTACATCCCCTAACCTGAAGAATAAATGACTTATCTGCAACCAAGGCAGGCTCTGTAGACACTTCAGTTAGCAACCTACCTATTAAGTCGTGACTTAAGGACTACTAATGTGGCCGTATCCTGCAAGAACCTCTTGAAAAGCTGGGCCATGCTTCATTGGCACACCTTCCCCGGTAACACAGGTTCAGTTGCTATTTATTAGAGTCATGCTAACAATAATAGTAACAGCTGAACCTAAAAAGCAGCTTCACTGCTTGAAGACAGCTACTCAACTTTCATTTATTCAACTCAGCCAATATGCATTGAGTTTCTCTGTGTTCTTGGCACCATATTGTCACTTTACATAATTATATTTAATGTTGTTCATGAAGAGGCTGCTATGTGCTGGGGCTCTACCAAACCCTTTCCAGTTAGTATGCTATTTGTGAGGCTCTACAATCATAACTATCCTCATCTTATAGTGAGAAAAGGATTTTGAAAAGGCTGTACAGCTGGTCCACAAATACACATTGTAAATGATGTTCTTAGACCCTGACCCAGGCCAGTCAAGGTTTAAATGGAAAACGATGACATCTGAGGGTTGTTTGTGTAAACACACAAGTCTCTACATTACTCAAAGCTGGATAACATATACATTGAACAGTCAAGGTAGCTTGATTGGAAACTATACACCAACCCTTGAGTCACCCATCTACAGATGAAAAATGACTGACTCACACAGAAGGACCAAGCTTGCCTGTTCAAAGGACTTTACTTTCAATTTCTAAATTATCCTCAGGATTTGACAGTACTGAAGAGCAGCTGGTGTGCAGTGATCATCGGACTTCAAATCACATTTTCCACCGCATTGTGTCAATGAGCCTCCCAGAATGTTATCATCAGCATCCTACAGTAACTTCAACCTCTCTGCATGTTAATAAATAGCAACAGAAACCCATATGTAGTAGNACAATGAAAAAAAAGTAATAAAGCTGTTCATTACCCTTGACTCTTCTGCTCTCTTGCCCTTGTTTTCCCTCTGCACGTGGTCAGAAATTGAATTGATACTGAATTCGCTTCTCTCCTGCAGTACTGTTCATACATGCTTTTGCAATTCATCTGCTTCACCTTGTGTCATTGCAATCACTTTAAATCTGCTTTGGCCTCCTTCACATTCGGCCAACAATGTTCCTAAGCATAAGTAGATTTATTAACTTTACTTGCTTAGTTTCTGGTTACAGTAGGCATAATCTCATTCGGAAATGGGTTTATGTACTGAAATAAGGGCTGGGGAATACAGCAACATCAGTCTTCCCTGGGCCAGGTACACAATCAAGAAACATGGCCTGTAGCCCCCAACAACAGTAATGTGATGTGGCAAATATGTTGAGGTCATAATCACCTGGGCAGAGTTCATGGCTATGTTCTGCATGGGAACATGGACAAGCAAGTTAACCCCTGTGTGTCTGTGTCTTCATCTGCAAAACACTTAGAGCAACAGGTATTAGTTCTGTGGCTGTGATAAAACACCATCACCAAAAGCTAAAGGAAAAAAGATTTTATTCTGGCTGATAGTCCAGGGGGATAGAGNCCATAAAAGTGGGGAAGTCATGGCATATAGGCAGCAGGAAACTGGCCAATCATATACACAGGAAGCAAAGAGAGAAAGAAACTCAGAAAGTGGGAGGATGCTATAAACCTTCAAAGCTAGTCTTCAGTGATGTATTTCCTCCAGCTAGGTTGTACCTCATAGGAGTTCCACAATACCCCTAAAGAGTGCCACTAACTGAGAACCAGGTGCTCAAATATGTGATCCTATGAAGAACATCTCTCATTCAAACTACCACACAGCAGTATTGAAAACAGGATTGTTTTGAAGTTAATGAGAAAATCTATATTGAGCACTTAGCTCAGAATACTTATCAATGAATATGCATTATCATAATTAGTATTATTGTAATTATGATGGAGCCAGGAAAGCATAGCACTAACCTCCCTTCTTTGGAATAAGTTGATTAAAACTGAAAAAGGTTTAACTACTTCCACACTGTAATGAACATAAAGACAATAGCAATAAAAAGCCATATTTTTAATACAATCATGTATGCAGTCCAACAGTGTAAGNCTCATAGTGAACCAGCCAGTTTGTCCTTCATTATCATTTCCCAATGCTATAAACAATGAGGATTTGTTGTAGAATATTTTTTAAGATGTGTTAAATTTGTTTATGCTGTGGAATATTTGTTTAATGATGCAAAGATGTGTTGCATTCCTTTATGTTACATTTGTTTAACTCTCTGAAACTGTGTTACTTTGCTTGTCTAAAACATCTGATTGGTCTAATAAAGAGATGAATGGTCAATAGCAAGGCAGGAGAAATGATAGGCAAGGCTGACAGGCAGAGAGAATAAATAGAAGGAGAAAAAGAGAGAAAAGATCGAAGGAACAAGAGAATGAGGAGGGGATGATGCTAAGGGCCAGCTACCCAGCCACACAGCTAGCCATGGAGTAAGAGCGAAAATAAGTTATACAGAAGTAAGAAAAGGAAAAAGCCCAGAAGCAAAAGGTAGATGGAATAATTTAAGAAAAGCTGGCTAAAAATAAGCCAAGCTAAGGCCAGACAATTATAAGAAAGAATAAGCATCTGTATATGATTTATTTGTGAGCTGGGAGGTGCCCCCCCCCAAAAAAAAGCCAAAGAGCCAAAAGAGTCAAAAACAACTAACTATAAGGATTGATACGCTTCCTTTGGCAAAATGATGAGTTGTTTCTATCTTAACTAAATTTAAGCTCTTTGGGGCTCTCTTTCTTAGGTCTGTAACTTTGTAAAATAGACATTTAGGTGAGAGTGCANCATCAGAACCACAGATGAACATGTCTGTGTTTGTTTTAACATTGTTAGGACTTACTGAATAACAATGAACTCATAAGGTATTGCAGTTTTAAGTGCAGCAATCTGTCAGATAATCTTACCTACCTTGCTAACCTGGCAAAGATTAATGTGGGTTCTTTTGTTTTAATCTTGGTTATGAATATTAACTCCTATATCACAAAATGCACAATAAATAGAACTACCTCTTTGTATGTAAGTGGCTTACAGAAATGAATGGAAGTTAATGAGGCTGTATCAGAGTTTAAGAGGTTTTAGAAGTGGGCTCACAAACTGTAAGTAGAGTTTTGGATTGGTAACAAACCAAAAACCACACACAGAGAAGAAGCTATTATTGAGGCTATGAGAGAGTCAGGGTGGAGAGAGAATGAGTAGAGTTGAGTCTAGATACAAGATGAAAGACAGAACGAAGTCAAACAGAAATAGCACATCCATGTCCAGACAGGTGAGCTGGGGCACTGAAATGAACTGAAGCCTCAGGCATAGCCAGGAGTCCTCTGTCTGTCAGTCTTTCGTGTACACATTGGGTGTCAGGTAAAAGGTCAGTAGTGGGACTAGACCATCATAGTGTTAGGTGTCTGCCACATTATGCGATCCAGATGAGAGATTTAAATGTTTTTCTTCATCTGGTGTGATTTTAATATACCCATGTGCCCTGACTATCTCAGTTCACCCCAATAAACTTATAAGGTGACACCATTTCTACCCCCTGAACTGAGTAATTCATCATCAATCTATGCTGCCTAGCTGGTACCAGACTGTAATCGGAAGTTTTCCTGTGTCCTCCCCAGTCTTGTAGCCGCTCCCACCCAAGTAAACACACAAAGGCTTATATTACTTAAAAACTGAGCCTAATGGCTCAGGCTTCTTGCTAGCTAGTTCTTACAATTTAACTCAGCCCTTTCTATTAATCAATGTGTTGCCATGTGGCTTCATGGCTTACCAGTACTTTTACATTTTGTTTCTCCTGGCGGCTGCTCACAGCTTCTGTCCCACTCTCTTTTCTTCTCTCTCTCCAATTGGAATGTACCACCTAACCTTATTCTGCCTCACAATTGGCCAGACAGCTTTATTTATTAACCAATCAGAGCAACACATATTCACAGCATACAGAAAGACATCCCACAGCACTTCCTTTTCTGTCTAATCAAAAAGGAAGGTTTTAATTTTAATATAGTAAAATTATATAAAATAAAGCAGTTATCAAGCAAGAATTATAGTTACAGTATCTCATCTATTTGTACTTGGCAAAGTTAAAGAAAACATTCTATCATCTGTTCTATATTTGTGAGTCCAAAGTTTCATACCTAATCTATCTTTTATCACAACTAAGGAAAATTATAACTATCTAGTCTTCAACTACATCAAAGACCCCAGAAGGATATAATATTACCTGAGTAAACAGGAAATGCATTGTAAGGAACTTCCAAAATTCTGGAAACGACAGAGATAGCTGCCTGTAAGTTCCATCTTCAACCCATAGGCTTCCATCTGTGTCCTGCAGAATGTCTGGCAGTCTTCTCTGCAAAGCAGGAACTTGAAGGACCATCTTGCCTTGTTTTGCCAGAATTTGTTGTCATTTTCCTATGGGTCCTGCATGTCCAGTTTATACAACCTCCTGTCAAACAGTCAAGACAAGGGCACTTTTTTGCCCAGTGGCTAACTTTTGCCATAGGATGGCTAACTTTTGCCATAAGGAAAGCAAACTCCATTGATGGGTTTCTTCAATCCCATCATCTTCTTTGAAGTAACTGGTGCTGGCAGGAGCAGACGTGTCTCATTGTCCAGAAAAGTTTAAGTTCTTAAGACATTTTAAATGCCATATTCTGTAGGTCTTTGAAGTATTAAAAGATTACCTACNTAATTGAAATATATTTATGTATACCTAGAAAACTTAACTAACATGACTATAAGTTTGATTATCATAGATAACTACTCTGTATTTTTAATTATATATTGCAATTTTAAATGAGTTTCATAAGCACAATACCTTAAATAAGAGTAGAAATATATAGAGTACAACAAAATTAATTTTAAATTTGTATTAATAAACTAAAATTCATAGCATTGTAAAACATTTCAAACAAGTTGTTGTTCTTTAAAAGTAGATTCAGTAACTTACCCTCTTTTCCTATCATATCCATATCCCCTTTTCTTCTTCAGAAAGAGATTGCATTTATAATCAACCCCCTTTAAATAAAAATAAACATTTATAAACAATATTTTGGGAATTTGGATGTAGCTTCTCATACTACTTCCTGCTGGTTGGGGGTGCTGGTAATCTTATGGGGATCCTGCTCAGTCAGTAGAGCATGAGACCCTTAATCTCAGAATTGTGGGTTCGAGCCCCACATTGGGAGAATGTAAGTTTCTCCAGTCCCACCCTGCCCCATGGTCTTGTGTTTCTCCTTCCCACCNAGCCCTTCGGTACTGCAGCCACTTATAAAATAATCACTCAGGGGCTTAATATTAGTTGCAAATTATATGGCCTATGGCTCAAGCTTCTTACTAGCTAACTCTTATAACTTAACTCAACCCATAACTATTAACCTATGTATTGCTACATGTTCTGTGGCTTTACCTGTGTCCCATTACATGTTGCTCCTTGGACAGCAGTTTGGCGTCTCCCCCCACTCTCCTTTCTCCTCTCACTATCTCTCTTGAATTTTCCCATCCTGGCTCCATCCTGCCCTGCCATAGGCCAATGCAGCTTTATTTATTAGCCAATGGGAACAACATATATTCACAGCATACAGAAAGACATCCCACAGCACCAGACAAATGTTGTTCAGAGGTTCACCCTGGTACACAATCTTCCCCTACCCTTAAAGTGCAGTTAAAAGTTGTTAAAAAAAAGTTGTTTATAAAATGGAGTCCCTCAACCCAAAGCACAACCAGAAAGAAAAAGAAATCATTGTTTGTTCCAAAAGGGCATAATTCAGAGTAGTGATTGTCTGAATACTGCAAACTTTCTTTACTTAATTACTAACTTTTAGAAACTTGGTGAATGAATTACAATTTTATGGACTTCCTCTTCATAGAAGAGAGTGTTCTTTTCTTTTATTTTCATGTAAGGGTAAAGGTAGGTGACCAAAGACATCCATAAATCAATGAAAGTCATGGTTGGGGCATTGTCTTGATTGACTTCCTGGTATCAAAAATAATAGCAAGCATTGACATGAGTATCATTGGCCTGGAAAATTCCTAACACGATGAATAAGAAACTAATAAAAACTGAAACTAGATATAAGTATGTCTCAGAGCAGGCTTGGAAGGCTAGGCAAATGAGAATGTACAGTCTGAATGGAAACTTATAAAGGCTTCTGGCTGCTCCAACAAGGATTTGAAAGCAAAGTTACCTGGATGTAATCTAGTTCAATTCTATCCTGGCTGTTTTTACATGCTTGAGTGTTTCAGAGCAGAATCAGTGCCCTGATTCACTCAGGATCATTGCTACTTAGGTCTGTGTATAAAACCACATGTGACAACCTGTGCCAAGGCTCCTTTGCCAGCCCCATCTAAGGATCCTCTCCATGATCCAATCTGAGGGAGGATGCCCTCTTAGAGTGCTCCTGCTGCATTTGTCAGCATCTTCCTTCTGTATGCCTCACTGGAGATGCTCCTCAGAGGTCAAAGGTATTTAAGTGAGGCTATAGTGCTAGTCATTTTCATTTGTGCTTGTTGGGAAACCATTCCAGCACATTTATCAATGAAAACCTGCCTGTCTCTGGTCCCTTTCCAGGTCAGTTATAACTTTCTGGAAGTGCAGTGACCAGAACACGATCTTCAAGAGTAACACTATACTTTCTATTTTCATTCTCNTCTCCTTCTTGGCAATGCCAAGAACACTGTGGCCTTTTTTTCCTGCAGTTGTGTAAGGAGCCTTCAAGCACTGAGACTCTATGGGCCCCAGAAGCAATTTAATCCACCTGCTATTTACTGAGATCTTGTAGANGAGATGAAAGAAATAAAGCGCTAAGTTGTGGCCCTCAAGGAGCTAAGGTATTTATAATACTGTAAAACCATGAGCATCTCTGAGGTGAAATAAAGTAATATATTATGAAGTACAAATATTTGAGAAATCCAAAATAACTTGGGTACTTTTATTTTAAACATATATTACTGGGGTACACTAATAGTAATGCAATTACTCAATAAACAGGCCATAATGAGATAAACTAGGTGATTTTCCTATTAGTTTGGTTCAATCATAAGTTATGTTACTAGGATCTTCTTGTTATTGCNTAGCATCAAGAAAGGTATATAGAAAGGACATCCAGGAAAAGATAGATTAATATTAACTAGAGTCTTGGTGCTCCCGGCCTTGGAAATGTTGACTAACTCATTTGTGAGCTACAAGAATTTATTTTGTTGTACTGGCCTAAGACTTAAGCTGGAGTCAGCAAATAGACTGTGTGTTCTTGGGCTTCTGGAAAAATAATACCAATTTTTCTCACTAAATCCAGAAACAGCTACCAAAATTATCTCAATTCAGTCTTTGTAAGACTTTGTAAGTCATCACCTGTAATCAGAAATTGACATCATAAACTGATACCTGTNTGCAAATAACTTCAAGTCCAACCTTCCATTAACCCATTGNNGCTTGAAAATAGGTCAAGCCCTACCCATATGCAGATTGTCACCACTGTCAATCTTTATGACTATAATGACTTTGAATCAGTAATAACTGCATGCTTCATTATGGAAGATCTTTGTGGCCCAATAAAAGTTTAAGATAGGAATATAATCATGGTCTAACATGTCAGTTGTGACAAGTAACCCAAATACTGGTAGGGATAAGATGAGGTTATGACCTAATCAATCTATGTTTACTCTCTCCTGATGCCAGTCATCAGTAGCATGACACAGCTACAACTCCAGTCAGCCATGCAATCATAAAGGGAAACAGCCCGTATTTACAATGGTCTGCCTCACTGAGCCTTGATGCTTAGCAGTAAAGACATTTCTTAACTTATAGTATTTTAAACTAGCATTGATTTATTATTAGCTCACCTTTCTTTCTATTGAGCAAGGTTTGCCCATATTAGACTAAACAAACTTTAGCATAATTGCAGGAAATTAATATCTGGAATTTCAACCATCTATTCTCTACATCCAATAAAGGAGTTCATTTTAGTTCATTAGTAAATCAAAAGACAAAAGAGGGCTGGAAGGTGTCTCAGCAGTTAAGATCACGAGCTGCTCTTCCAGAGGACCTGGGCTCGTTTTCCAGCACCNACATGGTGGTTCACAATTGTCTGTACTCCAGTCCAGAAGATCTGATGCCTTTCTCTGGCCTCCAGAGGAACCAGGCATGCATGTGATGCATATACATACATGCAGACAAATACCCACACACATGGAACAATGATTAATAAATGTAGAAAAGAAAAAGAAAGGATAAAAGGAGCTCATCTTCTAAATGTTGGCCTCATGACGTCTCATCATCACATGGAAGTAAAGACCTTTTTGACATACTGACTTTTTGTGAATCGTTTCCTTTCAAACATTACCATTAAAATATTGTCTGGCACTGGGCGGTGATGGCACATGCCTTTAATACCAGCACTCAGGAGGCAGAGGCAGGCGGATCTCTGTGAGTTCGAGGCTAGCCTGGGCTACCGAGTGAGTTCCAGGAAAGGCGCCAAAGCTACAGAGAAACCCTGTCTCGAAAAAAAAAAAAAAAAAAAAAAAAATTCATACAATCCAGACTCTAAGAGTGCCCTGAATCAGTAAGAAAACCACGTAAAAGAAAAGCAAATAGAAAAAGATAAAAGGCAGCTTCACATAAAAGAAAATTCAGATGACCAATTAATATAATGACAGCATGAAAGTCNATCAGTGATCAGAGAAATTGAAAACAAACCACAGTGAGATACCCCGTCACTTCAGAAATATTATTACAAGTTCAAAATTCTGTTAGCATCAAATGTTGGGGGAAAAAATGTGAAGTTGCCAGAATGTCTTAGTGGAATAAAAACACATTAAGTACAGTTTAGTTACATCAAGTGAAGATGAAAACTTTGGTCAAGCAGGGCTAAGAAACTCAGAAACTCAGTCCAGGTGCACAAAGAGGCATACTGGGGCAATTGTGGCAATATTTTTTTTGTAATAGACAAAAAAACAAACAAACAAACAAAGAAAAACAAAAAACAAAAAAACAAAACAAACAAACAAACAAAAACTTCCTTTATGGAGTAGGAGAGGATGTATACACAAATCCTGAGACATTTCTGAGGCAGACTGCTGTTTGGCAGCCTGTTGTGTGGCCTAGAACCATGTGTCACTTCTTAAATCTCTGTTACAGTAAACAGCAACTACAGAAAAAAAAATGTGTAATCCAACAAACAATAATCTCTAATACATATAACAGAAATAGGGAAATGAATATCCAATGTACTCAGGACAGACAGGGAAATAACACCACAGTATGTCTTAAGCTTCAATTAGAATTGAAATTTAGGGGCTGAAGAGAAGGCTCGGTGGTTAAAAGCACATATGGCTCTCTCAGAGGACCCATGTTTGGTACCATTTTGGGCAGCTCCCACCTGCCTGTAATTCCAGATCCAGGGGAATCCAATGCTTCTGATCTGCCAGGCACCTGCACTCATGTACACATACAAATAATTAAAAATAAGTCTTTAAAAAAAGAACTACAATTTTGGTTTATTTTAATGAGAAAACTGAAGCAACAGTGACAAAATATCCCCATATGTTGACTCTGGATGGTGAGTGCATATGCAATTATGNGTGTATTCTCTATGCCCTTCCATCATTTGAAATGTTGTATAATCATTTTCCAAATAATTTCAAGGTATCATAATTTATTTTACTCAAGGCCAGTTTGTTGATTGCTATTTTTATGGCCACAGAAAATTTTATAAATGAAACAAACCACTTTCTAAAATAGTTTATTTGGGAATTTCTCAAAGGAAGCCAATATTAAGTGGCTTTTCATCACTGAGAGAAAACAACTCAAGGGAGGAAAGATTTACTTTGACTTATGGTCTAGGAAGCTTCTGTCTACCTTAAAATGTCCCTTTGTTTNCGGTTTCACATATGGTGAGACAGAGCATCCTGTAGGAGCGTGCAATAGAGCCAAGTNGCTCAATTCGGTGGAAGATGAAGAGAAGAGCAAGATCTGAGTGAATCAAAGACANAGGCACTCCCTTACTGAAGCACTTCCTCCATACCCATCTCATCCCCAAACTGTCCTTTCAGCTATGAACTCAACAGTGAATTAACTTACGAAAAATGATTAACATCAGCAGCATCCAGTCACCTCTAACTGGATAATCCTATCATCTTGAGACCAAAGACTTCAATACATGAGCCTTTGGACCTATTTTATACCCAAACCACAGCAAAGCCACATGCTCAGGACAGATAACACCCTGTATGACCTTCCTAAAACTAGAAAACTGTATCTTCTCCACTTCAGAGCCCCTGTCCTTCTGGAACCAGGGCCTCCTTTGTGTTTGTTACTGTTTTTCAAGTTCCTGTCTCTAAAATGATTGGTTTTCTCACTGAGCCAGCAATTATTTTGCTNTCCCTAGTACCTTGTCCTCAATTTCCCCAGACTCTCTGTATTACTTACAGCCCATTAACANTGGGTTGATAAAAAGGCCTAATGCTTGAATGGCTAGACAATAAGAAAATTGGATTCTAGTCTAGATCCTANTGCTCTGACTCCAGATATTTTATTAGCTATTCATATTCATGGGTTATAGTTATGCCTGTGTCTATAAGTATAATAAAGAAATAATGCTGGGTCTAGCAGCAGATGCATGCTTGAGACACTAAACCAATAAAAACAAATTTATTGTAANAATGCCAGCCAAGCCCAACCCCATTGCACTTATCATTCCCTCACTTTGTTCAGTCCGTCTCTGTGATTCAATCATTAATTCATTCCATAAGCAAACTTGCATTGTACCCTTCCAACATACAAAAAATAACTCCTAAAATCTTGGAAATTCTTAAACATGCCAGGCGATTCTTTGTGTGTCTATGTGTATGTGTGGTAACCAGATANTGAACTANGGACCTTGCATGTGCTAAGAAAGAGTTCTCTAGCTATCTTTTTGCTTTTTATTCAGAGAGGGTCTCACTAAGTTGCCCAAAATGGCCTAAAACCTGTGATCCTTTCTTGGTTGCCCAAAGCAGGCCTAAGCCATTAGGCAGAGTCTACTTTCTTTTTTGCTTATTATATAAGCTGATAAAAAGTACAAGAACTCTTCAAAAGAAATTAAAGGTTAGCCCACAGGGCATCTCAAACGCACATTTTCTTCTCTAAGACCACATGGGGTTATAGATGGAATCAAAGTTGAAAGTTAATAATGACTGTTGACCAAAAACTAACAGGTTAAGAACAATTGTTTAGATGATCAAACAAAGTGCAATGGTTTGAATAAGAATNGCCCCATAGCTTCATATATATAAATGCTTAGGGGATAGCACCATTGGAAAGGGTTAAGAGGTGTGGCCTTGTTGGTGGGAGTGTGTCACTGGAGGTGGACTTTGGAGTATCAAAAGCCCAAGCCAGACCCAGTGGCTCACTCTTCCTGCTGTCNGCAGATCCATCTGAATGTAGAACTCTCATCTCCTTCTCCAGCATCATGTCTGTCTGTGTGCACCATGCTTCCNGCCATGACGATAATGGGCTAAATCTCTGAAACATTAAGTAAGCCCCAATCAAATGCTTTCCTTTATAAGAGTTGCATGGTCATGGTGTCTCTTCACAGCAATAAAACAACGACTAAGACACAGAGCATTTCGTGCTTTGCTCTACTGCNGTAGAAGTCAGTATCTGTGATTTAGCAAGAACATGAAATTTCCCTCCCAAATTGCACATGGTAACTAAGGTTTATTTCCTAAATAAAATCTCTAAATGAACAAANCCTACCATCAAGTTTAATGAGAAGACAGCATATGAATATAGAATAAAAACATATAAGAATGAAGAAAATGGGGACTATGGTGGGATCAGAGCACATGTCCACTCTAAAGACATCCCAGGTTTTAAGCACTGTGAAAACCACACCAAACACATCAGTAGATATGACTTGCAGGCTTGCAATTTGCAGACCATGTCTTAACCACTCTTTGCCTGGATTACTTGACAAAATACTTGACAAAAGTCAACCTGGCAGAAATCTACTTGTACCAGTTATTGCTCCATAAAGCAAGTACTACTAAATCGTCAATATGCATTTTATTGCCCTAGTACTATTGTGGGTAAAATGATCAATCAAAATTTTTATGGGGTAATGAATTCCTTCCAAAAGAATTAATCTAGAAAGGAGCAATTATTTGGCACTGTTATTTACAAAGCATTATGTAAATGTAAAAGAAAGTATATTTATTTGAAGCTTCGCAACTTCATGATTGGCTATTCTTCACTCTTGTTAAGCANTCAGCAAAGTACAGCTATATACTTAAAGATGGAGAAGACAAAAGGTAGAAAGATTACAAAATTTATCTAGTAGCTTGCATTCAATCCCTTTTCATTCTTAGTTCAAAGGCCACAATTTTTCCTGCAGAGAGAAGCACAGAAGAAGAACATGAGCCCTGAGTAAATCTGACATGGTTTTGAATTCTATGCTGTGCTTTATGGCTACATCTCTTTCTGGCTATGTTGAACTACTCACTGTCACTCCCCAAGTATTGCAGCAATGGAAAGAGCTTTATAACTAGTCTTGGCTTTTTGATGGATAGAGAAAACCTTCTGAGCTGAATTCCAACTGAAATTGTTTTCCCAGTGAGCAAAAGCCATTGATTCTATGAAATGTCCTATGTAGCCACAGTGAAAAACTCCCTGCCCTCAGAGTATTAAACATTGCTTTTTAACTGTTCCAACAGGTATATGTTAGCCTGATAAATATATAGCCTAGAGATTCCTCTCATATTTGCAGAACGGTAGGTGATAGACAGACAGTTAGAAAGACAGATAATAGATGGATGGATTTGACAGACAGGCAGATAGATAGTCCTTAAAAGCAAAAAGCAACCCATCCTTCAACATAAATAAATAAATATATAAATACATAAATACATAAATAAATAAATAGCACCAAATGTCCCTGTTGGCTCTTGCTTTTTTGGTTATTATTCCATAGTTAAGAGATCTAATAGGTTCATCTGTTCTTATCGGCAAAATTTATGTATTTTGAGTACATAGCCTGGTTCATTTGTACCTTAAACAGGTAGCTTTATAACCAAAGACNAGAAGTCCCTTAAGGATGCAGGCTGAGACTCTTTCCATTTATTGACACACTTTTTTAATCCACTGTAGCAGAAGGAGAAGAGTTGATGAATGAGCAAGTGGGGGCGTGGAGAGTCTGGTCCTCCTCCAGATGGTGTCTACATTTGAACAAGTCATTTTTTAAGGGAAGCCCATATCTCACAGATTCATTTTCTCTGCTGTTTGACAAATTTCAAATGTTTCTGGACATGATGCAGTGCACTGGCTTTCAATCAAGGTTTGATGGATAGAGGAAGGTGGGAATGTATGTTGGGAACAGAAACACTTGCAATCAGATATTTGTTGCTGTTTGTAAGGTTCTTCGGCTTTGACATTAGAGAAAATAGGTGAAAATAGAAAACTAGCATCAATGTGCAGTTTTAGGAGATTGTTAATTGTCTAGAATGGAGGATACGTTGCTATCCTATCTACTAGTGGAGTTTAAGCAGAATTTACACTTCAGTTTTTATCAGTCACTACTTTTTTGACAATGCCTGTATTTCTTAACACAGCTCAAGATCAGGCTTCATCTGGTTCCTATTGAAGCTAATTGACAATTTTCTTCTATGTCGACCTTACCTCCCATCTGCAGTCATTACCTGCACCTACGCCTCTTTAAACTCTGAGCTGTTTCAATAGTGACCCTGATTTTGCCCATTAACCTTTCACATGGGGAAGTGGCATTTGTGTGCAGGGAGAGTACAACTGCTCTTAGCCTATCCTCAGCCTCTGAACTCCCATGATGCATTTGACTCCCTCCCCTTTGGCTTGTTTTGCCTCTCCAGAGCACACTCCATAAAATCTGATTTGCCCTGAGATGACTGAGTGCCCACACTTCTAAGATGTTCATACTTCTGTTTCATTTAGCTTTGGCCCTACTTTTTTTTTTGCAATTTTTACTACATTTTAATTTTTTTGAGATAGATCAACCTGCAGTAGTCAGCTGTCTCCTTCCATCATGTGGGTCCCAGGTATTACACTCAGGTCATCAGGCTTGGTAGCAGATGGCTTTCCTGCTGAGCCAACTCATTGGCCAAAAATCTTTTGCCTTGTGCATATTGTAGTCACACTGGAGTACATGGCTTCTTCCACAATACACTAAATAACTCTGCCAAAGTGACAGCTAACATTATTGAGTGCTTATCATTAGTCAGAGGCTATTCCTGGACCACTCCACTAATCCTTACAAGAACACCAAGGAGATAGAGATTAAAACTATTGTTCCTGTTTAACTGAAGAGACCAGTTTGGTGCGTTTGCTTTTTAAAAAAGTTTTGTTCCTATAGGTATGTTCCCTAAATATGTGTCTGTGTACCACTTATATGCCTGATGCCTGGAGGCCATAAGAGAACATCAGATCTCCTGCAACTGAATTCATGTGAATTCTAGGTCCTCTGGAAGAATAGCTGGTGCTCAGTGCTCTTAACCTCTGGCCCATCTCTCTAGCCCAAAGCGGGCTGTTCTTAACCACCTCAAGCTTGGGAGCCCAGCTGGGAGTGATCTTGTCTTACACTTGCTCAACAGGAGCTACCTTGATTCCCTCTTCCCACACTTTGCAAATTTCTACTGATCCTTTGAGACCCATGTCAAATATTTTCATGAATATTTTAGATCCATCCTATAGACTTGAGCCCAATCTGTACCAACTCCATATCTTTAGCACTGATCATTCCACTATTGGTGGTATTTAAATATATATATGTATATTATTTGTATATGTATTTGTATATGTATATATGTATAAATGTATATATGTGTATAAATATTTATATTTTTATACATATATATATGCTTCTCTTACCAAATTATAAAGCCCTTGATGGCAAGGTCTTGCACTTGTCTACCTTTCTGTCTTTCTCACCTACGAGAAATAACTGTGGGCCTGGAGAGATGATTTGTGGGTAAGAGCCCTGGCTGCTGCTCTTCCAGAGGATCCAGGTTCAATGCCCAGCATCCACATAGCCGCTCACAATAGTCTATAATTCCAGTCTGATGCCTTCTTCTGCCCTCCACAGACACTGCACACACANGGTGCACAGACAAATAAAAATAGACAAATATTCCTGAATGGAGAAATAACTGGTCCCATCTCAGAGCTCATTTCTATCTACCAGTTTGCTTCTTATGTAAGAATCAAAATTTTTTGTTTCTTCACAGATCTGGCAATGTTTTATTGAAGGTTCAATTGTGGCCAGTATATAGAGATTCAATTCTGTTATATTCTTCTGAAAATTATTGATTCTTTCTTGTTAGCAAACAGTTCTACTGCTGTCTGAGTACTGTGTACTAGGGAAATCTTGGGTTTAGGCTTTGATGCTGTAATCCACACAAAACCCAGTGGGTTTTTCAAAGACAGAACCCCCAAACCCTCTAATCTGAAGATCTTGTTGAAAGATGATATTAGACCTTGGGAGGAAGGATATAGATTAGGCAGCATTTTAGATCATCACCTTTATTCCAAAATGACAGCTTTTCTGCATCCTAGCTGCCCAAGGGTATTATCAAGATAGAGGGACTTCACCCTCAGGGCCAGAATTCTACATTCCCAGCCATCNTTCTTCCCAGAGGTAATTCTTCTCTAGTAAGCATGTCCAACCCACAGTGCACATATTCAAGGACAGCTATGACTGAGGCCTAAAACTACACTGTAAATTTCCTAAAACAATATGGCTTGTTTTCTTGTTTTGTTTGTAACTCAATTTTGTGGTTTTCCAAGCTGACTTTTGTACGTGACCAACCACATCGTGTTGCCATTTCAAAAGGCTGGAAACTTCTGTTTGTGCCTCTATCTCAGAATCCAGTGAATGAAGTGTCTCTACCATACACATATGTAAAACCAATCTCCAGCTACAAACTCCCGGTGGCTCTCACATAAGTACTTGTGGGTCTNTTACTCCATATAGTCCCCAGTCTCTGCCTCTTTTGACATTTATCATTACTACCCAGCTGTTGATCTCACTTCCCCTAGTTTAGTGAGGACACCGTGCTCAGCTAAGATCACCAGGACCAGGCATGGCAGAGTCATGCTCTGGCTCACTTCTTATTTTCTTGTCCATACATTGTGGTATTATGCTGATCATACTCCAAAATTTAACATTTCTCTCACGTACTTAGTCCAGTTTTATAGCTGATTTTGGCAAGGGAGGAGAGTTAGTGTCAATTATAATCTCATAGCTTTATAAGTTTAATATTTATTTTTACATTCCCAGAAATTACAAACGTTAACAAATGGTAAATCTATGGTCATAAATAAATCNCTATGTAGGAAATAAATGAATGAACTATGCCTTTTGATGAGTTATATATTGTTCCAGACAATTAATATTCTTAATATCCCAGGAGATCACCAAAATAGATTTAATTCTGCCATAAAATTAGTTTGTTGAAATTAATGGAGAGGNNAGGAAAGAATTTTCCCTGCTAGTTTCAGTCAGTGTCATTTATTTACAACTAACACATTTTTTCTAGCCCTTTGATGATGGACAGATAGATACAATTTAAAGTAAAAACCTAAGTTAACAGGAGTGCCTCAGAGAATGGAATTTCCCATTAATGTAACTTTTCCCACCAGTGACAGTTAATAGAAAATCTTTCTGTTTCAATACTTATTATTGAAAATGTCAATGAAATATAGAAATTCACATTCCTGTAGCAGACACAGCATCTAGCCACACAGTAAATCTGAGGGCAGTGGAATCCCCNTTCTGAATACTGCTCTGCTATGTACCTCACAGCCCCTCACACAGTTATGAAGGAGAAATATGCAGGCAATTCCCCTGAGTCGTGGCTACACCAAATGTTGATCCTCCCATTATGACCAGTGTGTATGACTCTCCCTCCAACTTCAAGTGTGGTTTCAAAACAAATGACTATTCTCTCACAGTACCTCTTAGCTGCTCTCCAGTATAGCTATTTGTAGGTCAACTCCAGAAACACATGCCCTTTCTTGATGACTGCTTGGTCTTTGAATGTTCCTGAAACGTTTATTCCAAGCTACAGTTGAGGAAAAAACAAATACATGAGACCAAATCCTAAGAACACACACTCTGTGACCTTGTGTGTCTGTCTTCTGTAAAATGCTTGTAGCCTTCGGATACAGACTTACCCTCCAGGCATTTTGTTTGCTAANTGACTGAGTTGGTTTACCCTCCATGTTTTAAACTTTTCTTCTTTAAAAAACAAAAACAAAACACTTGTACCTGGGATTTATTTGGCTTCTGTGTGATAGCTAATCTTGGTTATCAAGGACTACATCTAGAATCNGCTAAAACACTCCTAGCTGGGCAAGCGTGTGAGGGATTTTCTTAACTGCCTCATTTGAGGTGGGAAGACCCACCCTCAATCAGAACCACGCCCTCTGGTAGCAGCCTCCATAAAAGGACAGGGATATGGGAAGCTCTTGCTTTGCGCCTGCTTGCCTTCACTCTCCCTGATAAGTTTATTTCTCCTGCTGAGGCTTTCTTTTGCTGTTATTAGAACCTACTTCTCTGGGATTCCAACATAGACTGAAGATCAGCTTCATGAAGTGAATAACTATTGGATACTTGGCCTTTCTGTCAGGAGACAGCCATTGTTGGACTAGCAGACCACAGCTTTTAAGTAATTCTAATAAGCTCTATTACACAAATATTCAATCTATCAGCTCTGTCCCTTTAGAGAACCCTGACTAATACAACTTCTAAAATCTATAAATTAAATCTTTGATCACATTTGGAGAACTATCATTCTCATCAAATATGACTTGTGCTCCATTTTATTCTCTCCTATACTCTACTTCCCATGATGCTTTGGCTTTGAGAATATGAA
>LZPO01066578.1:45275-55581 GCA_001675575.1 Neotoma lepida
AAGAAAGAGATAACTTGACAGAGGGAGACATCATGGGGATAGGGAGTACTAGGGAAGTTCCCAGGAATCCATAAGGATGACCCCAGCTTAGACTACTACTAGCAATAATGGAGAGGGTGCCTAAGCTGGCCTACCCCAGTAATCAGATGGGTAAATACCCTAACTGTCATCAGAGAGCCCTCATCAAGTAACTGATGAAAACAGATGCAGAGATCCACAGCCCAGCACCAGNCTGAGCTCTGGGAGTCCAGTCAAAGACAGGGAAGAGGGATTCTATGAGCTAGGGCATCAAGATCATGAAGGGGAAACCTACAGAGACAACCAAACTAAGCTAGTGGGAACTCACGAACTTTAGACCAACAGCTGTAGACCCTGCATGGGACAGGACTAGGCTNTCTGCATAAGNGAGACAGTTGTGCAGTTTGGTCTGTTTAAGGGCCCCCTTGAAGTGGGATCAGGATCCATCCCTGGTGCATGAGCTGGCGTTTTGGAGCCCACTACCTATGGTGGGACACCTTTCTCAGCCTTGATGGGGGTGGGGTGGGACTTGAACCTGCCTCAACTGAATGTACCAGGCTTTGCTGACTCCCCATGGGAGGCCTCACCTTTTTGGAGGAGCTGATGGAGAGTGGGTTGAGGGTGAGGCTGGGGTGGGGCAGAAGGAGGGAAGAGATGGGGATCTGCGGTTGGTAGGTAAAATGAATAAAAATTTTCTTAACAAAGAAAAAACAAAAAAAGAAAAAAATGGAACCTGGGTCCTCTGTAAGAGCAGCAAATACTCTTAACCACTGAGCTATTGCTCTAGCCAAATTTCTTTCTTTTTTAACAACCAACTTTATTAAGAGCTACTTTACAAATTTACATATGACACAAATCTAAGAATAAGAATCAATTGATATGTTGAGTTATTAAATCTGTTTTGGCAAAGAAGGCAACAAAAAGAACAATCCCAAATTAGATATATTTAATATAGATGGATGTTAAGGGCATGATCCATCTGACTTTGGTCACATAAAGGGGAAAATCCCAATTATTAGTTGACCAAAGTGGTATAAGAAGGCTGTCCCCAAATTAATGTTCAAAGGCACTATTCGGATGGAGGGAAAGAGTTAAACCATTCTACTCTTTACCCTCAGGAACTGCCATAGTATGAAAAGTTCCCAGCAAGGAGAACAGCTTGCAATGAACATGCAGGAATCCCCTCTCGAGTGTCATCAGATTAGGGAATATATAAGGTTCAGCTGGGAAACCGTACTGAACTCACTTAAGTCTAGGCATCTCCCTTCCCCCTGACACTTAGCACTGCAGGTAGATGTGTTCAGAGGTTTCAGCTGATACATTTTGAAAGTATTTCCTTAGTGATTATTAAACATTTCTGTATATGCTGTATCATGCACTTCCCCAANTTCCTCAAATAGTCTGAATTTTAACCATTCATCTGTACACNNGAAGGTTACAAAATGGAAAAACGTGTTCAGAATCATCTGTAGGAGAAAGATGCCAATGTATCTTTTCTATATTGTATCCAAGAGTGACCAAATGTCACCTTAAGCATCTGGCATGAAATCAAAACTAAGAAAACAATTTAACGTAGGGATAATGATAAAATGGTTAAAAGTTACAATTTTGGGTGATTTTTTTTCTTTCCCNTAGTCAGTTGTGTTATCCATTGCTCCACCAGCCCACTCTAGATGATCTAATTTGAATTTTTCCATTATTCCTTACCAGGATATTATTATTGTTATTAACACTTATTTANTTATTTTATGTGTGTGGCTGTCAGCGTTCACCTTGCAGGAGCCACTTCTCTCTTTGTACTACCTTGGTTCAGGGGATCGAACTCAGGTTCTCAGACTTACCTGCAAGTACTTTTTACCTGCGGAGCCATCTCTATCTGGCCCTTACCAGGCTTTCAGTCCAACTAAGCATAGTGACCTATTTTTTTTTAAGCTGTAGGTTTCACATGTGCAAAATAACCCAGTAAGTATAGGTCTTCAACTTGAATCTCAGCTCCAACATTTTTAAAGGTTTTATTTTTAATTAAGTGTGTCTATGTGGAGATATTTGCACATGAGTGCAGTGCTCCCAGAGGCCAGAAGAGAGCATCTGGTCTTTTGGAGCTGAAGTTTCATGAGGTTCTGAACTATCCCATGTGGATGCTGGGAACCAAACTTTGGTCCTCCAGAAGAGCAGTAAGCATCTCAACTACTGAGCCATCCTTCCAGCCTCCAGCTCCAACTTTTCTAGCTATATGCAACACTGTGTANATACACAAACCACGTGACATATTTTTTTTATCTGTAAATTGGAACAGCCACAATGCCCACTTCACAGTGCTTAGAGAGGAATGAACATGTCAGTGTGCAAAACGTTTAAATGTGTGGCTTATAGTTGANTTCAATAAATTGTAACTACTCTTTATTGTNTCCCTACAATGGAGATTATAGAAGNTGCCTTATCTATTTTACAGAACTGTTAAGAATCATATGCTGCAATGAAAGAAAAATCACAATAAAGTCTGAAATTTCAGCTGTATCTTAGCTAATGATTTCACTTCTACCATCTAGGAGTGCACAGAGAACTTTTGACATTTCTATTAGGNGTAGATGGGTTATTTGACAGGCATATTTGAAGACATTCAAGAATCAAGGATCTATTGATAAGCATTTTGCACACAGGACTATAAATATGTATGAAGACAGTCAGAGTTACAGGAGATTTGAAGGAGACTCTAAAAATTGAAAATGCTAGAACAACCTTCATAATGAACTTCATTTTCAAATTTTCAATGGAGAAAGCACACAGTTGCTTTTGTTTTTGCTTTCTCGGTCAGACTTAAAATAGTTTCTTATGAACAATACTTTTAACATTTAGTTTATGTCATCTGTGAACNTGTGCANGAACATANATGTGTTACAATGTGCATGTGGAGGTCAGAGGATGCCTTCCAGGATGTGTTCTCTCCTTCCANGATGTTTGTTCTGGGGATGGAATACAGGTCATCAAGCTTGGCAGCATGTGCCTTTCTTTACCTGATGAACCATCTTAGCAGCCACCGACTTGAAATCATTTTTAATGAATTTTTCTTACTTGACCTCAACAGAAAGGAATGATAGGTTCACACATGGTAACTTAGAATGAGACCCAGCACAGCCATCAGAGAGTATCATATCCCTCCCTAGGCCAAGTCATATTCTTGAAACTCAGTTTCTAGTTGGCTTGAAAAGTCAGTCGTAGAGCTAATGATGGAGCTCACTTGGTAGAGACCTTGCCAAGAATAAAAAGGCTCTGGGTTTGGTACCTGGTCCAGCATTCTGGAGATGGAGGCAGGAGGATCACTACAAGTTTATGCTCAGCTACATAGCAGTGTAAGGCCAGGAGGGGCTGCATGAGACTCTGCCTAAAAAAAGAAAAAAAAAGTTAACTTTGCTGTTTTGTTTTGTGTTTTGTTTTGTTTTCAAGTTTCTGACATGAATTTCTCTATCTCTGGTGTTTAATAAACAGCATGGCCATGTTGAAGAACCATTTTAACATCCCAGCAACAAATTTTGCTTTCTCTTCTCTGTTTTACACATACATGGCTTAAAAACTGAAATTCTGACCTGGGAGATGGCTCAGTTGATAAAGAGATTGTGATGCAAGCCTGATGACCTAAGTTCCATCCTGGGCCCCATAGTGCAAGGAGAAAATTGATCCTCAAAAGCTGTCCTTTAACATTCACTGGTACGTGTACACATGCACACACGACAACAATGATATTATCTGCCTATATCTATATCTGCCTATATATATACTTATATATGATGCTGCTATCTGTCTATATCTACATATATGTATGAGAAAAAATATATNTAATCATATATATGAGAAAAACAAAAAGTTCTCTGATATTACTAAAATGCGCAGAGGCTGATGTAATCAAGTTTTTGTCATACAGAGTGGCTTCTCTGAAGGTATCAAAGGCAGACCTTGCATCCAAACCATCTTACAGAAACTTCTTTTTCCATATTTTTATCATAGGCCNCAACCATTGAAAAGTCATGCTGCCTCAAAATATATTGGATTTACTCAACTGTGTCTTCAAAGAAAAGGTTGTTTCATGAAGAAAAGGAACCAGCTTTCCTTTTTTTTTCNGATCACAAGATTATCTAGTTTGAAGTGCACTGCTATCTCAAAATAAATGAGAAGCAGCAATAAGAGCTGAGTGAACACCCAAGAGACGGTGCTTGCTTTGAACTGAAGTGGAGGCAGAAAACTATCTGGCTAGAACATGACACTCGGGGCNCTGCCAGTACCGTGGAGCATGGCAGATCCCCAGCCACCAAGAAAGAACTTTGTTTTCAAATGCCCTGGGATCTTGATGACACCCTCACTTTCACAAGAACCAAAAGTAAATAAAGCAATAATTGAAGAAAATTGCTGCTATGTTGTGTTTTGTTTTGTTTTGGGCTGTTCAANTGCAGCTCCCCTCTTCAAATCATAAAGAGATACTTTAAAAACTTCAACTGCTAATGGAGAAAGGGTGTGTGTGTGTGTGTAGTGGCTATCCTGACAGTGACCTTGTAAGGGGACAACTTAAGGCAAAAATTTATCATGCTATGAAAAAGTCCATGCAGGCTTTATTTTTAACCCAAAAGATCAGTATTTGAGATGTCTAGTTTTAAAATAATATCCACCGGACTGGAGAGGTAGCTCAGTTGGTAAAATGCTTTTTGACTTACAAGCATAAAGAACTAAGTTTAATGCCCAGACCCCACTTTAAAAAGTGCTGAGCATGGTGGCGTGCACTTGTAACCCTAGCACTGGGGAGGCACAAACAGGTGGGTCTGGGGCTTGCTGCCCAACTAGCTTAGTGTGTTTGGCAAGTTCCAGACCAGTAAAAGACTCAATAAAAGGGTGGACGGCTGCTGACAACACCCGAGTTTGTCCTCTTGCTTCCCTATGCACACACACATGCATGTGCACACATGCTCACACATGAACACAGATGTACACTTGTATAGACAAGAACAAACACTGAGACCTGCACACATACACGTGCACAAAAATAAAAATAAATTAAAAGTCCACATAGATACCCTGCAATAATCATGNTGCAAGAACATGGACGTTTATACTGATTGAAAATGAATCGTGCNACTGAGATTTTCAAACTCTTTTCCGGAATGGGTCTGGTTGCTCTTGAAAAAGGAGATTCCTTTTCAAGAGAATAATAGCTATTCTGACAGCCTATCTTTTCAACTGATGGAGTCAGTTGACTTGGATCAGGAGCCTCTACAATGGAGTGCATCTTTAACACTGTCCCCTTCTCTTCTAAAGATGAAATAACATCACTATCAAGAACTGTATGGCTCTATTCTCCAGAACAGAAGCATCCCAATTGCAAGTATTATACTCTTCNAAGCTTGCAGAAATAATAATTTAGACATTTGCTTCCAATTAACTTTCAAAGAAAGGACACCTAGATGATCATACATAGAATAGCTGGAGAGATGGCTCAGTGGTTAAGGATACTAGCTNCTCTTCCAGAGGACCCAAGTTCTATTCCCAGCACCCATATGGCAGCTCACAACCATNCGTAATTCCAGTTTCAAGGGATCTGATGACTTCTTCTTCTGGTCTCCATAGGCACCAGGAACCCATGTGGTACTCAGATATATCTGTAGGAAAAACAGTCATGTACATAAACTAAATATGTAAATAAAATTTTAGCTGAGCATTTGGAGAGATAGGCAGATGAGTTCAAGGCCAGCCAGGCCTGCAGGGAGACCCTGTGTCAAAAAGCAAAGTGAACNAACAAATGAAAAAGAATAATTTTTCTGTTCAAGGTAAAAATAACAAAACAGAACAAAACCTCTGTGATTGTGCTCAGATTAAAGTTGAACTCTCAACATTGTTGCTTCAGGAAAGAATATGCTAAAGAATGGAGAGGACGCCAATTTAAGATATCAACACTTAATTCTTGTTACCANAATTATAATGATAGAAAGAGGGGCTTCTAAAATTAGAACCCTGAATAACTATTGAGCTAAACTCATCTTCAAAGGCAGTACTAAGCATTTAATTAGGCAATTCCTGCAAGGAAGGAGCTGGCGAATCAATATCATCTAATAAGCTCTTGGCCAGGGCAGAGGAAGAGCGATCACAGTTGCTTGCCATGTGTTTACTCTTCAGGCCTTTTATTAGGCAAGTTCCACTAAGGAACAATACAATCAGGGAGGAAGGAGCAGAGACATTTTTTTTTTTAAATGGAAGAATTCTGGCTTCAGGACATGATTTTATATATTGAAGATATATAAACCTTCTTTAGAAATTCTCCCTAACTATTTAGTTGGAGCTTCATAAGTTTGATAAATGACTTGTTTTTCTCCACCCTATTAAATAGAAAGAGCAGGATGACCCAAGTATGCATGGTTTTAAAATACAGCATGTGAATCTGTGAGCTAGCAGCTTTTCTAATTTGATTCATAGCAGCACAAAGAAGGATTGGCTTCCATTGAAATGAGAGGAAAATACCTTCAAATGAATCAATTTGCTTCAGCAGGTTTGATTTTTATTTATTTATTTGTTTGTTTGTTTATTTATTTATTTATCTATTGCTTATCTGTCTTGAGATGGGCGTAAGATGCATGCAATGGCATGTGTGGCATGTGGAGGTCAGGGGACAACTTGCAGGAATCAGTTCTTTCATTCTGCCATATGGGTTNTGGGGCTCTGGCTCAGGTCTTCCAACATGGCTAAGGCATCTTGCCAATGTTCTCTAACTTGTCTTATTTACAAGAATTCAGAATCTATATAGGAATGTGATCCATACAAAGAAAACTACACTGGCATTTCTTAATTCAGTAAGTAGGACCTTATTATAGACAAGTGTGGTAGTGTCAAGACAATAAAGGAGAGAGATTGGGCNCAAGTCCTCCACCCAGAGTGCAACACGGACCCCTGAAAATCTAAAGTCACTGAGTGGGAGGTCAGTAGGTGGAAAATTACTATGAGAGAATATCAAATTTGGGGATTCTTAATTAACTGACTAAATAAGAAGCAAGCAGGAGAAGGCAAGTTTGGGCAGTCAGTTATTGATGATGAGTCTGAGGACTTTGATCAGACATCAAAAGTGGAAACTTCTCCCTGNTGAGTATAAGAAAGTCACAGGACCTGTTAAGTAGTCCCTCATGGCCTGGCCAGTTCGCATCTGACTCTGGCAATAAGATTCCCCATACGCCTTTGCTATAGTCCCTTTCTGTTAAAAAGAAAGCACTCTGACCTACTGCTGGTTAAAAACATTTTCATGGAAGTATTAGAGTAAAGCAAGATCTGTGGTGGTAGACTATGACCATGGTTAAAATCTAATGAGACTCAGAAGAAATGTTTATGTGACATACAAATTGGGTTATTTTTGTAGCAGACATTTAAAATTAACAACTGAACTTGTAACTAGCAACATTATAACAGATATCAACAGGGAGGCTCCTGACAAACTTCTAAAAAGCACAAANTGCATAAAATAATTGCATGAAAAACATTGAACCAAAGAAATGAAACAGGAAAGGAGCAAACATCTCCTTATTTGACAACATTTCCTACACAATTTNACACGTCAAATAAACATGATAATTTGTTTGTTTGTTTGTTTCTCTTTTCATAAGATGAGACCAAATCTTTTGAGATCTTTGAGAAATGGCAACATCATTTTGAGGTTAAGATTTTGTGTAGCTGTGGGTTTGAGGAAAGCTANATAGCAAAAATCTCAAAAGGTCTGAAGTTTGACTTAGCAAGATCATGGTTCATTGAGGAACAATGCTTAGCTGCTATCTAAGCAAAGTAAAAAGGAAGGAGTTCAAAGTAGCTGCAGAAGGTAATGTGATTATAAAAGCTCTTAGCTCCTTGTCCCAACAGTGAGAAGCCTGGCTTTTCTTAAATAGTTACCCTTCTGATAAAGGTTAATAAAGAGTACAGGAAATTATTCTGATAAGACACAAAATCTTTGTCTCTTTCCAAGGTAGATTAATCAAAAGGAAAGAAAAATCTTTTACAATATCTTATTATGAGCAGACCAATAATCCAAGAAAACTTTGTTGAGAAAAACCTTATAAATAAATGTACCCAATCTTGCATTTGATCACAAGAGATAAGGTTTCTTTTTCTCAAACCTTCTGTAACTTTCTGTTCCCATCAGTTCATGTCCTGTTTTGAGCTTTCTCATTCTGGAACACTTGTTTGCCAAAATTACTCTCTTTTTCCCTCAAAAAAACCATACTCTACATACTTTGTAGCTGTTGAATGTTAATTTACCTTATTGCCTTTAGCAGTTTTATGGATGGATATTGACCAAATCCTTTACCTATTACCATTTTTTGTTTGTTTTAACAGAAAGTTCAGATGTTNATAACCTCTCTGTTAAATATCAAGATTCAGATGTTGATAACCTCTCTGTCAAATACCAACATTCTACATCAGTTCAGAAAACTTTGTTACCACAACATTTAATTTTCATATATTTATGCTTTGCCATGACAATGTAGGAAAAAATCATGTTATCATGAATCGTTATCAGATTCAAATATATTTAACCTCACCACAGAAGGTTAAAAATAAGAGGTCACAAATAAAGTAATATTTAATAATCAGTGTTCTAGTTTATCTTGCTTTGACGTGATTAATGAATATTTTAGTTAATAACTTAGCATAGGTCAAATATTCAAAGGCTGTGAGTTCCTAAAAAAAGATTTTGGAAAATATCTTCAGGCAGCTATAATAAAACAATTTTCATTGCGAAGTCTCTGCATAACACTTACATTCCACTGACATTAAGTCAACATGCACATTCTCAATTATATGGATTATTCATAGAAGTTTCTGAAGACAGTAAACAAAGCAAACCAGCCTTTCAAGTTATTTCCTTACTACTTTTACANCACATGTATGCTAGATCTTAATGTTATTGAACCATAAAAGGTAGACTTTTTCTTTACTACTGTGCCTAATAAGATCAAACCGCTTGTCTTTGCTTTTGTTGCATCTTTCCTTGTACACTTACTTATTATTGAGTTTATACTTTTTATGATCTTAAACACCTAATAAATATAACATTATCTTATTTGACCCATGAACTTACACAGAATAAAAAAATATATAAGCTTATGTTATTCAAAAGACCTCAGGAGACACTCATTTTATTAAGCCAAACATAATAGACTAGTCTTATTCAAGTCTTGTGTACTTGAAAAACATTTCATTTAGAAACAA
This sequence comes from Neotoma lepida, assembly GCA_001675575.1. NCBI lineage: Eukaryota > Metazoa > Chordata > Mammalia > Rodentia > Cricetidae > Neotoma > Neotoma lepida. The sequence goes on from LZPO01066578.1 coordinate 54,522, forward strand.
AATTGCTAATCTTAGAAAATAATATGGGTTACTTTATATATTTTCCCCTTGGGATTATGAGAATGATTTAGAATAGCACTTACTTAGCTCTAAACCAATTTGAAGGGAGTTCTCTGAAGAGATTTTATGAGATGGACTGGAGACGTAGGTCAGTAGTGCTCATTTACCTAGTACAGAGAGTGGGGTGGGGGATTGCATAAGTTAATTTGATATAACACCACCAAGAGGTGGAAGACTCACTGACAAATATAAATGAAGATGTTAGACTTCCCTTCTAGACGTTAGCTGTGACTTGGATTAACATGAAATTCATTAGTTTGTGTACAATAGTTGCTCTCCACTGTGTAGTTTTAAATCTGAATATTATAGATTAGTTAATCATTACGGTGGCCAAAGACTTTCACCTCTAGTTGTGAGAGATACTTTGAAGATTTCCAGTTACTTATAATATGGAATATATGGCCTGAATTTTGGACAAGGGACCTTTCTGAAATAGGCAGCAGCTGGGTGATTGTTTCCGATGACCACCTGAGTAGGTAAGAAAAGGGTTTGAGATGCACTGTGGTATGTGGAAATCGTAGTTTGAGAGAGTAGTGATTCCTAAGTCAGGCAGCTCCAAAACAGAACCAGCTCAGAGACTTAGCCTGGGGTCCAAAGGAAAGGCTTTTGTGGGACCACTGGGCCCAAAAGGCAGAGAAAAATGCTTGGCTAGTTANAACTGAGCCACTGCCTCATTGGGATAATTCCACTGGAAAATGGTTGGAGAGAGGTTTGTTGATGGTTTCTACTTGGTTCTGCTAAAACTGTATTTTTTGCAAATGTAATGTCCTCACTGATTTGAGTATCAGTTTTCTCACATAGGAATCCAGGGACCAGAACTACCTCAGGCTAATGAACTCCCTAGTAAATAATTTTAACAATTGGATGAAGGAAAAATTTACTGCCTCTTATGATGTGTTAAAAAAAAAAGGTTAGAGTTCTGGAAGGAAAACACACACACACACACACACACACACATACTATTTTATAAATTAACTGGAAAATATATAATTTTTAAAAA
>LZPO01066578.1:61473-72521 GCA_001675575.1 Neotoma lepida
CAGAAAACTAGGGAAAGTGTCAAGCTCTAGGTTCAAAAAGAGACCCTGTCCTCAAAAGATAAGGCAGTGATCAATTAAGAAAGACATCAGATATCAGCCTCTTACCTCTACACACACACATCACACCACACAAAGACACACACACAACATACACACACACAACAGACACACACACAATATACACACACAACACACATACACATACCACACGCACACACACCACACACACAACACATACACACATACACATACCACACACATGCACAATGGCACATAATGTAGAGTAAGTACGGGGCAAGTTTTTCTGAGATCATCTTCTCAGAAAATTATTTTCTGAGCATTTACTACATCTGTCATAGTTCATACACNTACATTTATGTACTTATGTTCTCCTCTGACTCCAGCCCATCAAATCTTTCCTTTATATTTCATTGACCTTAATTTACTTTTACTTATTTGAGCTATCTCTAACCCTCACAACTATGTAAGATCTTTGAGTGTAGGTTTTTTTTTTTCAGTCTCTTTATTACTGTTCTTTGAGAACATATTATGACTGTCACACAGTAAGTCAAATGACCATGGCCATTTTTTCTTTTACAAACCCATGGTCTGTTCTGGGTTTTATTTGTGGTGCTGGTGAATAAAATCAGGGCCCTGTGCAGGCTAAGCAAACACTCTACCACCGAGCTAGATCCTCAGCCCTCATGACCTAATTTCTCTAATTACAAAACATGTTGCCTGTGCTTGGTTAAATAAATAAATAAATAAATAAATAAATAAATAAACAAACAAACAAACAAACTTATGGCATCAACAAATCATGTACATGTATGAATCGGACATAGTTGCTTACAGGGCAGGAAATTTTGAAACCCTACCATCTAGGTAGCCATGTACCACAGGTCCCCAGGCAGCACAGCTGTCTTTGCTCCTAGCCTTCTGCTGGGGTGACTTGAAAAGTTTGTCATTTTCTAGATTTTGATATAGAAAGAAAATGATAGAGCCTGCTCTTCTCTAAAGTGACAATGATTTATATGTAGAGCTCCCCAGGTATCAAAGAGAAAATGAACCCCAGGTTGTCTGCAGCTAACAGAAATAAGAGGCTTTCTAATGTGTCTGTACATAAGCCACCAGCTAGATTTAATTACCTGGGGAGATAGCAATCAGCTTGCTTCTCAAGGTAAGAGAAAAGNGAACGGTAATAGAAAATTGTGTAAATACTGCTATTCATTTTTTAATCTATTATAAAACTGGGGAGAGGACAAATACAATACTTCACCCTTCTTAGGCATCCTTATTTGGGAGTAATTATGCCTGTAGGGATCTGTTACCACCTTNAAGGCAACTGTGGTGGATTTTAGTGCTTGATAAGGTCCAGTGGCAATAAAACGAAGTAGGACCCTCAAGACAACTTGGTGGGGGGCAATTATGACCCATTACCGTGTGAATCACACACTGTGATTAAACTCGTAGGAGGCACTCAGCATCCGCACTTGTTGTGAAAAGGGCCCTGATTAGCATGTGTGCTATGCATGTTGGTAATCAGAAATCATTATAGAGAATGCAACATTAAATGAAGGAATATGGCAATCTCCCATGCATTAAATAAGCTGTTTTTTTTTAAAAGAGATGACTTTGTACCCAAAGCAAATAATGTCACTTTTCCCACAAAGCATTAGCACTTAGTCAGACACTTCAGACATACACTATACTTCTCTAGATATTGCCAAGGTGGGTGTCTGGTTTGATTTGCAAGTCCTCCACTTGGCATGATACAGCAGCCATTTTCATTTAGCTGGAGCTACTTTTGCCTCATGTCTTNAGTGNTGTTGAGCGCTGAATGATGAATTCAATGAGTCAGAGGTAGAAAAAGCAACTTTTACTAAATTCTTACATCATGCCAGCAATTTAGGTCAAGATTTCAAGAAGACTTCTGAGAGAGGAGTCAGAAATATTTTTGGTTGTATAAAATATTAACAAGGATGAAAGCTATTTAACACACTCTTGTCAGCATATTTTGACACAATCTATTGTCGCTTCAAGAGATTTGGATCTACCCATTGTATTAAAGTTTTAAAGGATCGTATCAAACCATTTTCTGCATGAATTTTAAAAGGCTTTTCCACATTTTAATGCATAAACACCCTCTGAGGAGTCTTTTTGGCAGTCCTGACNCCTGACCATGAATACTCAATTCCATTTCGCTTTATTATATAGATTACCTTATAAGATGTTCAGGAAAAGAGGCTTTCTCAAAAATTGGACAATCAAATGCTACACCTTTTCAAAAGAAATATGTACNATTTTATGGCTGGTGAGAAAAATTTGAATTAATTACTAAGTGACTCTTTACTCATTAATTCATGTCATGTGATTAAAAGAAGTTTTAAAGTTAACTACTCTGTGACAAGATTGATTTTCTTAAATCTTCATTCTTAAATTTCAATACCTTTTCCCCCTGCCAATCATTTGGATTGATTAGCCAATCAGAGCTAATGTTTGCCATAAAGAGAGCTAATTATCACTCATATCAAAGTAAATTAGACAATAGCTACATGAGGAACTTAGTAGGATTTATTATAATAAGAACAAAATATGATCATTATTCAATGGTTTCCTTTGCTTTTCTTTGATTAATATAATTTAAAAGTTATTCTGTGAACAATGCAGAGTTCATGAAATTGAATTTAGTGTTGTGCCCAGGACTTTAATAATCTGTGACTTTCATGGAAATGTGTTTTTCTGTGTTCTATTTGTGGTATATCATCTAAAACAGAAAGCTGGGGCACGGTCTTATACTGAGATGGCAAGTTTTGAGAAAGAATTGAGGAAAACAATTAGCAAATTGTACTATTCACCATATACACATTATCATACATTTTAAATTAATTCTACCTAGCCAGGCATGATGGCCTGAACATTTAATCCTAGCACCTGGGAGGAAAGGCAGGTGGATCTCTGTGAGTTCAAGGCCAGCCTGGTCTACAGAGCGAGTTCCAGAACATCCAGGTTATCCAGGACCACCCTGTCTTGAAAAATGAAAATAAATAAATAATAAAAGAAAAAAAAATAATCCAACCTACAGTCAAGACATGGAAAGTCTGGGAAGAGTTAAAGGGAGAAAGGAAGTGACTANGATAAAATATACTGTATATATGTATAAAATTCTCAAAGAAAAAATAATTAAATTTTTTTAAAAAATCACAAAGTTCTAACAACAAATAGACTAAATGACTAATAGACCCAGAAAGAGACTCTGAGGACATTTTATTTAATTCCAAAAATTCAATGAGCAAAGTTATGCAATATCAACTTGAACAAAATGGAAGCAAAAGCTAAGATATTAATATCAAGGCCAAAGTACCAAATAAGCATCCAGTGATAATAAAAAACTGTAGCTTTATTTTTTAAAAAGCTAAAATGAATTCAATACATGAGAATGTAGCACAGGGCATGAGAATCATACTCAAATCGCCATATATAGAAGCCTTGATTCTCACACTCGGGCCGTTTGGAAATTCTACCCATCTTACAATCAGCATGAATCTCCTGAGCGGGGTCATCGGGAATCACAGGATGACAATGCTATACTGCAAAGCATATTGTGAGACAAAAGAGCTGCATGCTTTAGTCAGAAGAAGGTCTTGACCTAGCATTATTATGTAATAGAGATTTCATCAGTGATGAATCTTTAGATTAAAGTGCTTTGCTGAGGTTATGTGGAGAACATAGAAGGGTCTGGAGTTGTCTGTCTATGCAGAAAAGGATTGGAGAAGCATGTTCTGAGTGTTCAAGGTCATGGTAAACAGTGATACCAGAAGATAAACTTTAGCAAAATCATTGACTTTGGGTTCGACAAAGAGAGGACCCTCCTGTGCCTGTACATCTGTGATTATTTGTGGGGTGTTGACAGGGCCAGGGTGTTAACAGGTATCCCCTGAGCCTCCTGCACAGAGAGGTACAGTTAGCATTTGCCTGATAAATAAGGAAGTGTTAGGTGTTGCAGTGAGTAGTATGCACCTTCCAGAAATAAGTAATTCTTTCACCTTCAAAAAGCTTACAATCTATTAGTTGAAAACAAATACCGCATGATGGTGCCGAAATAAATCATGCTCTTTGCTCTAACGCAGCATTCTGCCAATTATATGTCAAATAGTTTTAGTTTAAACATAATATTTTTTATTTACAAGGTTATCTCAGAGAGTTACCTCGTTCATCCCCATTTTACAAAAAAAAGAAAGAAAGAAAAAGAAACTTTAAAATTGTGAAATTGCTTGCATCAGATTCCAAGCACACACTCTTCCTTAGGCAACCTATAATGTATTTGAAGGTAATGTGTGCTCTCAATCTTAGGTAGACATAAGAATTGCTGAGAAACCTTCAAAAAACAAATGTCCACTTGTCATCCAATTCTGCTAACTCACAATCTTCAAAGAAAACAACTTGACTTGGAAAAGGGGTCCTCTTTGGATAGCTCTACTCTGCTAAGATTTAAGTCACTACTTTTGAGTTATAAAGGCGTGCATACACAATCCATGATTTGGAAAAAGGCCTAATTCTAATTCTCATTATATTGATTAGCTGAGTGGCAAATGTATTTAACCCTCACTTATGTTTTCATCTACAAAATGAAAAAAAAAGGATGGTAGAGATAGCACAGTAGAAAAGAATGACCTTGTCCTTTATTCCGGAGCCCTGTCCTTCCTCCCATCTGCTGTTTGGAGGTCTCATAGCCAGCTGCAAGCCCTTTTATTTCCCTTCCATCCCTCACTCCCCCTCACTCACCCTCACTTTATTTTCAACTCTGATGCTAACACAATGGTAATAAGTTGGAAGGAATTTAGAAGGTCTTCTTGTTCAGATTCTCTCTGTGTCCCCGATCTTCGACCTCCAGATACAATGTTCCTTCCCTCTGGGTATAGGGGTGATGCTTGTCCAGTGAAGGACTTATGATAAATTCAAGGAACACCAGAAAACTCTCTTCTAGGTATTATGGGCTGCTTTGGGCAAGAACTGAATAGGAAAGATTTGAGGATGGCCTTCCTGCTGCTGCTGTTTCTCAAGTGCCCGGGTACCATATTTGGGGTAGCATATTCTGAACCCCATCAGCAGTGCTGACTTCAGGAGCTTACAGTAAAGATAAAATTAGATAACACAAATTCAACTGTGGTAGCCCAGCAACACTCAACAAATGTTAACTGTAGCTAGTAATCCCATTTTATAGTTGAAAAATGCATTCTCAGGAAAGTTAGAAAACCTTGTTGTAATGGACAGCTAGTATGTAACCCATCCCATCCATGAATCCCTGTATATCTCATCATTAGAGTCACGACTGAGTATACAATAAATTATAAATCAGATTTAGCATCAGAGCCCATATGCTTCCCATTTCCTTACACTGTTTCTTAAATGAAAATAATCAAGGCAGATTAAAGTGTAGAGAAAGAAAATACAATTGACCCCAAGTGAAGCACACAGCACACATGACCAGGCAGTGGAGGAGCAGTGTTGCTCCTCCTAAGGAGTCTTTCAATTCCTCCCAGACAGAGCAGACAGCACCAGCCAAATCAATAATTCCACCCAATGAGTTTATAGGGATTAGTTNCGGGAAGGTAAGTGAGGGGAGGTTACAGGAGNGTGGGTGAAACGTGACTTCACATGAGTGGAGGATATGAGTGATAAATGACTTCAGAGCCATCAGTGACGAGTTACTTACAAGAGCACTCAGCAGTGGGTGATCACCCACCAGCCCCTCCCAGCTCAGGAAAGCCACATGCCGTACTTCCAGGCTGGGCTCCATCAGACTCTCTACCTCCCCAGCATCTGTTTCTTATATAGAAGAGGGAGGGGTCTCCTGAGACTTGGGAGTTCCTTGTGAGTTTGTGAGCCTGTGAGCCTTCTGTCTAGGAGAAAATTTCTCAATCTAGAGAAATAAAAATAGTAACAAGGTAGGGGNCATTTGTCTGTGGGATACAACGTGTTGTAAACACTGGCCTGAAGAGAATCTAATATAGAAAAACTGAGGATTCATGGACTCCAAACATTTTCTGTCATCAAATCATCTAATTTAAACTTCACTAGAATATATTGCTTGCATCCCAAATAGCAACAGTAACATTTTTCAAGAAAAATAACAGAAACCATGACAAACACCTGATAGGCTTCACCTTAAGCCTTCTTCCGTATCAAATGCTCTGTACCGTTTATGAGATGNTCACTGTGGTGCTGCCATAAAATGAGACGAAGGAGGGAAACAAGATCAGATACTACACAGGGCCAGGTGAGAAACACACTGAGGTGGTTCGGAAGCAGGACAATGGGAAAGTGTGAGTCACAGTCTTTATTGAAATCTCAGTAGGGAGCTGGAGAAAGAGTCCGCAGTGCACAAGCATGATGACTTGAGTTCAAATCCCTATCATCCACATAAAACGAGACACTCATAACCCAGCACTGGTGTGTGTTGGGGGGGGGGNCACTATGNCATGAGAACTGTTGGGAGTAGTGAGCCTGTCTCAAGGGAATAATCCAGAGAGTGGTGGAGTATGATACCCATCATCTTCCTCTGGCCTCTGTATATGTGCACCACCCATATGTGGATATATACCATATCCATATACCACCACACACAAAAATAATTAATAAAATTACATTTTAAAAGCATGGCAGGGTACTCAGTTTGGGAATGGCTAGTATGAACTGCTTTGGCAGGCTGTAAACGCATAAGGCTGGTATCTAATATCCCTGCCTTGTAGGAGGAAGACAAAGGAGGATTGCTTCCCAGGGAGTACCAATCAAAAGAAAAGATGAGGCTCTGTTGGTTGTTAGTTTGTTCGGAGACATAGCCAGAGCTAGAACACTTCAATCTCTTAAGATCTGAGTAGCTACAATTTCTCCCATTCAGAAAGATTGGCATTGTGTTTTTGTTTGTCTTTGTGTAAAACTTTAATTTAAACACAGACAATGTGCAACTAAATAGAAGATAATGAGTATTTTTTAGTTCTGTCTTCACATTTCAAACTATTTTTTATATATAACATAGAAAAGATAGTTTGACACACTTGCCTACACATAAGGTTGTTTCAATAAGAATACATGGTCATTGTTTGAAAGCTTGTGGGGTGGTTTGAATAGGAATGGCCCCCATAGGTTCGGGTGTTTAAATGCTTGGCCCATAGGGAGTGTACAATAGGCACTATGAGGAGGTGTGGCTTTGTTGAAGTAGGTGTGGCCTGCTGAAGGAAATGTGGCACTGTGGAGGTGGGCTCTGAGGTCTCACATGCTCAAGCTAGGCCTAATGTAGCAGTGTCCTTTTTCTGCCTACAGATCAAGATGTAGGACTCTCAGCTCCTTCTCCAGCACCATGTCTGCCTGCATGCCGCCATCCTTCTTGTCATGACAATAATGGACTAAACCTCTGAAACTGTACATCAACTCCAGCTAAATGTTCTCCTTTGTAAGAGTTTCTGTGGTTGTGGTGTCTCTTCACAGCAGTAGAAACCCTAACTAAGACAGCTTGTAATCAACTACTTTTCAGTGGTAAAAGATGGGTAATTTAGATTCTTTTTTTTTTCTGAAAAGTTATGTCAGTTCTCATTAGGAGTTATTTACCTGCCCTTTTCTATGCATGCCCATCTTTTCGTGTTGAGATTGCTATTGTGTGATACCAAAAGAAATGGACAGTGCTCTGTTTCTGAAGGGCTCAGGGAAGTATGACCATCATTTCTCTTTGTGGGATGGGAGTGACAGGGACCCCAAGCCTCAGGATGAAGCACATGATCCTATCTCACTGACGGCACCACCTTTTCTTACTGAGACAGGTTCTGTCAAAGCTGCCACTGTTCAAGGGTGACAGAATGTGACCTTTGCAGAACGCAGGAGAATTCAAGACAAATTGAAATTTCAGGTAATTTATTTCAAGTTAGAAATGTAACAAAAGCCTTTTGCTGATAAAGAGGCTCTTGCACAGAATCAGAACCATTAATCTCTAAGACCCAAGTGAACAAAAAGTATTATTCTTCTAAAATGCAATATCCTATTAGTGGTGGAGAGTGTATTCACGTTTGTGAGAATGGTAGGTGCCAAAGTCATTGGGAGTTCAATTATTGAAAATATACCCATTTATGAAATAACTACCAGATCCAATGTCCTGGAGTAGATATTATGAAGGATATAAAGTTGCTTAAGTCATGGTTTTTATACTTCAAACACTTCAATCTAAAAAGGCAAAGACCAAGTATACCCTTTGGAATTAACTATGTTTTAGTCTGGAAGGACTTTAGACCCCCTCAACTCCTTCACCCCATATCTGCTTCTCTTATACAAAAGCTCTGATTTAATTTCTAAAATTCCCTTCAGTGACATCCTTCCCAGATCTCCCAAACATTGAGTTGTTCACTGCTTAGTTCTCTTCTGGTAATTTATGTTTATTCTATCTTGCTGTGGGTCCTGATAGCATTGCTATGATCTCCCCCAATGAGAATAGGACCTCTTAAAGTTATACTCATTCTTGGCATAAATATACCCCTCTTCCCTCAGTGATGTCTCATACACACACACACACACACACACACACACACACACACACACACACACACACACACACCAAGCTTTCATTCTGGTATGAGAGTTCATAGTAACTGGTGAATGGAAGAACACATAGACGAGTGAATGGAATGAAGACACACAGAACTGAGTAGCTGACCAGACATGATTCTACCCTGTAGGGTGGCTCTCAGTCTTACTCTGCACATACATCACTGCATTGCACAGAGTAGAACATGTCAGCTGTCCTCCAGAACTTTGTNCAGAGGCAAAAACAACTTTTGGTAGCTGGAAAAAGTCTGTGCTGGGGTAGNAGCTTTCTGATAAGTCCAGTTTTTAAANNATACATATTTCTTAGAATAGACACACAGGAAGTAGTGGAGGGAGGGTGAGAGAGAAGGAGTAAGGAAGGGAACAATGAGGAATTGCACTAAGAGACTTAGGCTGATAGCCAAAAGTGTTCACATTCCAACACTGGTTGGCTTATGTCTTGTCTATTCAAATATTTTGGCAATTCGTTGAGTAGTCTGCATGGCCCCTACAGTTACTATGGAACCCACATGAGACTGAATGCCATCGAAATCTCCTAAATCCCTCCATTAAAGGATTTTATTCCACTCTTTGCTCCCCTTGACAAAATAAAATGTAAGTGGCTCCAGTCAATAGTGGCTCAGAACAAGTTATTGATTTTCAGTTTCTCAATTGGTAAAACAGGGATGTGATTTTCTATTATCTAACATTTGACTGAGAATTTTACCAGTAATTAGGATTGGATGTCTATAAAAAAAAATTGAAATCTTTAAAATTAAAACAATCTTAGAACTAAAAAAATAAAATATTTTTCATTTAGAAAAATAAAGTTTCATAATGAAATATGTGAATAATTTCTGGTAACTCTTCTAAATGTGTAATTTAAAAAAATCATTTTAACTTAAGAAGAGAATGCATTGGAAAGTACAGCCTTTGGTGTCTTTCTCCATGGATTGTAGGACGGCTCTGTGTTGTCACTGCCATTCTTGCCTTTGTCCTGGTCATTGCCTCATCTTTGATTTATCAGGCAACATTTTCTCCAGGGATCTCAACAACTGCTATTTTTAGTANGAGAGATTTGTGATTTTTTTCCTCTGTGTTTTGAAACTATTATTCACACATAACCAACAGGACATGTCCTATTGCTATACAGCTCTNCTCCCTTGCTGGAAAATTTTTGTTCCTAAAAACAGTTTAAACAAATGGTTTGTGAGAGGCATGTTTGCCGCCCATTATGTTTANANCAGAGTGCCAAGATATTTTCCTAGATAGTGTGCTAGAAATCCATCATCTGCACATGTATCTAAACCTCTTCAAATNCACGTTATTCCAACCTACCATGGCCATANACCCCATCCACGGTTGTGCTTTCCTTGTTTTCTGCTNTTCATGCTCAGTCANAGTCAAAAGTATGATGTGACAAGTTCCAGGAGTCAGCAGCTCAAAAAGTTTAAAATGCTCACTTTTAGAGCAGCGTGATTACATCTTCACCTCTCTCATGAGGGGCATGAGTTAACCCTTTCTCCTGTGCATCTAGTCTGTACGCACTACCACCCTCCACTAGTCACTCAGTCACCATCTCCATGACTGCATCAAGTGTCATAGTATGGCAATACTATATTCAAGTAACCCTTCCATAGCACCTAACATTGGACCACAATGACCCCATCCTTTGGCTTCCTACATCTCTGCACATAGCCGTGTCCTCTCTCATCATCAATGGAGACCCAAGACTCATATAGTTAGAGAAGGAAAGACTACATCCACATTAATTTTATTAGAGTATTATTTTAATTTTCCTATCTTATTAGTTATTATCACTAGTCTTTTACTTACATCATTTACAAGTTGTATGCTATCACAGCAAATGTACAGGGGAAAAAACACAGTATATATAGGACTTACTGCCGCTCGCAGTTTCTGGCAGCCACTTGGGAGGTCTCCAAATTTCTCCCACAAATAAAGGAGTATTCATCTACCCTGACTGCTCAAAACTGTGCATTTGCCCATGCACACTTATTTTTCCATTTTCCTTCTTTTTAATCTCAAAACCTGTTTCTATTCTTAGTCCACATTATCAGTGAATAGGTCCTTACAGGTTCCCGATCTCAGATGTTTTATATTATGGACTTTTNTTAAGGGNTGGTGAGGAAACTTGGCAGGTGAAAATGCTTGCTGCCAAGCCCAATAACCTAAGTTTGATCCCCAGAACCCACAGGCAGAAGGAGAGAACCCACAGATTGTAGCCTGGCCTCCACACATGCACCTGAACATATACACACTCGCATACATACAATAAGGAAGTGTGCTATAACTACTTTATTATTGAAACGTTTCTTCCTTTTGGACCTAGATGATCTATTTATGTATGCCTTTCCCAGGCAGTTTCAGCGGGATGACCCGATGCGTATCAGCACACAAGGTTTTTCAGTGTCCTCTGTCACACAGGGCATGTGTGACTTATATTTTCCTTCAAC
>LZPO01066579.1:6605-30938 GCA_001675575.1 Neotoma lepida
TTTTATATATCCATCTTGCCTAAACTTACTTTCTCAGCCCATGAAGCAATAATCAAACACAAAGAGACTGTGTAAAATTTAAAGCATAAAAATTGGTGTAGCAGAAATGTACCAAAATACTATCCGAACTCACCTCAAGTCCTAATGTGTCTNCTCACTTTTAGTATCACAGAAGATTAAGCTGACAGGTGTTTCATTATCTAGGGCAACTCTACTGCTGCTTCCTAAGANTGGATGCTAACAAAGATTTTTGAGGTTGTATGTAGAGGCAGTAAGATTTGATAGTTATTTGCCATTCTGCACAACAATTTTGGACATGTGTTTAAAACACAGTGCAGTGATATGTTATAGGGGGAGTGAGTTATTGTTTGGGTACAATAAGTTAGCAGCCTAATGTGCAAATGTGTCAGGCACTACTGTTAAGCACTGACAGTTATTTACCCACTTAATCGTCACTATAGTAGAACAAAGGAAACTGACAAAGACTCCCATTTACAGCTAGAGAGTAACACAGAATCNGAGCCCAGAATCTGAGCCCAGAGATGTTGGTATCAGCCAATGGGATATACTGGCTCTCCTAAGTTAGTTTACCTTAAAAGATGGACAACATTTCCATAGCACAAGTTTCCAAGGGATGGAAACACTCTGACAGACAGAATTAACATGTTGTCTCATCCTCAAGAGATTACCTAGGAACATGGAATTTATGGTGAGATCTCTTCGTTCAGCATCTTTCTGCCAGTCAGTTGTGAATTCTACCTCAGCATGCCTTCCATCAGTGGTGACGTCAATCCGGAGTGTAGTAATTTCAAAATTTTCTTCATGAAGCTGCAATTAAACACAAATTAGTTGTTCTAAATTTTAGCAAGTATGAGTGTGCATGTGTGTGCCACAGCCAAGGACAACTTGCCCAAGTCTGTTGTCTCCTTCCACTATTGTGGTTCTGGGGACTAAATTCAAGTTGTCAGGTTGGGCAGCAGGTGTCTTTACCTNCTGAGCCCCCACAAAGTTTTGTTTTCTTTTTAATTAGTTTTTAGTATCATCAAGTATTTTAAAAACTTGTCTTCGTTAAGGCAGGGTGCTGTGATACCTACCAATTACTATGCATCTTTTAAAGTCCATTATTTTAAACATACAACTTTGTACAGAAACATACAATTCAAAAAAATAAAATAAAAATCCAAAGAATAGTTTCTTTAAAATACCCACTGTGATTAAGATCAGTTTCAGAGACAAACATCTAACTGGGAGAAGTGGGGTTGTAGGGAAGAGCACTCAATGCATTGGGCTCCAGTGATTCCATTTCAAAGCAAGCTAGTCTCTGAACTATTTAACAGCTCCAGTCTGCAGAGAGGCAAAGACCAGTTTCTGGAACATATACTACTGAGCAGCACCTGCTGAAAGAAGTACTGTGTATCCTGGAAAGAGCCCACCTCCAGCTGCAAAGGCTGGTAACAACATGACGTGAGCCNAACATTAAGAAGGACCTGGACATGGGATGTGGGAAGAAGCACATTTCAAATGCCACCTTAGCAATAGTCAGCACAGAGATTTTCAATCAAATGAGTTTAGTACCTCCTCATTGGGAAGTTTGTTCTAGCATTCCTCACAGTTTCACATACTTCTCCAGATACAAAGCTGTACCTATAGTCCCATTATAAACTAAGGCTCTTGAGATACAATTACATATGAAAGGAAAAGAAACAGACTTGAAGTAGGAAAACTATGTGAAATTATTATCAGAAACAATATACTTTCCCTCCCTATGCAAAACCAGGGTGAACCAAAAATAATCAAGATTTGGGGCACCAGAAACTGTTGATAGTAGAAATGAAACACCACAATGAAAACAGGNTTAATTGGAAATCAGCAAACCTTGTCTTTTTCCCCATNTGATTTTCAAAATATTACACAACTGAGCTTATCCCCTGGCACACAACTCTGTGGAATTCTGATCACTACTGAAAACTCTTAACANCATCAGGAGCACTAGCTCACACTTTCATAGACAACCAACCATAGGTCACTTTGCTGAAGATTGGGAGCAAGAGTACACAACCTTTTGACATTGTGACATGAGACTGTCATCTGCAAATGGGATGGACTGCATTTATAGCTCTCTGGGGACACGTGTCCAAGAGGCCCCGCCTGGCCAGGCCTCATTAAGAGCATCATCCAAATACAATGAAAGCCACAGAATATGCACATTTAAGGAAAACCATTAAGACAAACAGAAAATGCTTAAAAGAAACACTTTGTCAAAACAATTATAACTAATAGCCTATGGAAAATAAAATTTTTCTTTCTGAAACAAGAACTGAACATTGTAAAAGAAATACANTCCTATGCCATATAAGGATACTTTAACAAAGGATCTTAGTATATCCTATTATACACATATTACAGTATTTGTGGCAAAAACGTAACATATGCAGTAATGGATAGTACATACCTTACTAATAATAAACAACTATGTTACTAGTTTCTGTATTTACCACAGTCATTTATAGCTACTTTAATGTATGTCACGTTACTCATTTAATAAAGGAGGTATGTTCTAAGAAATTTGTTGCTAGACAATTTTATTAACAATTAATTTTTAAACTTTTTACAATAACATTTGAAACATAAGATATAGCTATAAAAATAATTAATGTCCTGTTGTAAATCATATTTGTAGTGATATATTGTGTCCCCAAAAATATTGTGTACCCTAATAAAACTTATCTGGGGTCAGAGAACAGAACAGCCACTAGATTAGACATAGAGCCCAGAAAATGGTGGCACACATGCCTTTAATCCTAGCACTCGAGATCTCATGTCTTGCTTGGGAAAGACACATGCCTTTAATCCCAGGAACTGATGGCAGGAAGCAGAAAAGTATATAAGGTGTGAGGACCAGAAACTAGAGACTTTTAAGCTTAGAGGCTTTTAACAGCAGTTCAGCTTAGATCTATTCGGATGAGGACTTAGAAGCTTTCAGTCTGAGGAAACAAGATCAGCTGAGGAGTTGGTGAGGTGAGGTAGGTTGTGACTTGTNCTGTCTCTCTGACCTTTCAGAATTTACCCCAATATCTGGCTCCGAGTTTGTTTATATTAATAAGACCTTTTAAGACTTGTGTTACTCTTACATCTGGTGCCCAACATGGGGGGTAGTTAGTAATTAGTCATTACAATCAAATTTGTAGTCATATTAGGTGTTTTCAAGGCTAAGCAGAGATATATTTTAGATAGACAGGTCATCTTCAAACCCTTCAGAGATCTACAAAATATGACATTTAAAATGTTTTAATAACTTAAGATTTTTCCTTTTTTTATGACTATGAGACATGTTGGCTCCTGGCAGCACCAATTTATTTCAAAAAAGATATGGACATTAAAGAAACTACATATGGAATTAACTTTCTTTGTGACAAAAGTTAGCCACTAGGCAAAAAAGTGCCCTCGCATTGACTGCTGACAGTATGCTGTTCAAAATTGACAAACAAGACATGAGATCTCGAGTGCTGGGATTAAAGGTGTGTGCCACCATTTTCTGGCCTCTATGTTTAATCTAGTGGCTGTTCTGTTCTCTGACCTCAGATAAGTTTTATTAGGGTACACAATATTTTGGGGGACACAATATAGCACTACACATATTACTCTTTTTAAAAACTTTTTTGTTAAAGAGACACAAATTAGTTTAATTCTACCAGAGAAGGGGTAGTGAGGATCATCAGTCTCATTGCTGTCCACTTCATACCTTGACCCACTAGAAAGTTCACTGAGTGACACAGGGGAAGCTGGTCTCCTCCATGACAAGGGTAGTACCTCATAGAGTATGTCCAGAAAGACTAGCCTCAATCTGGTCATATACACTCACAGAACACAGTGTAAATAACTCAGTCCTAAATGCAAACTCTGANCCTGAATTAACCAAAAACTATGGTATTAATAACACCCTGGAACAATGGGGAAAGGGNAAGTATATGNGCTTGCTGTGGAGAGGGGTGGCAAAGAAGCTGATCACAGAAATGAAGAACGTCTTTAAACCTGCAAATTAAAAACAAAATCTACAACAGAGGACTTACGTGGTTTTACCTCACTAATGTAAAAGTAAGTATCAAACATATAAAAAATAAGTAGCTCCAATGGAGGAGTATGCAAGATTTCAGAAGGTAGGAGACACTGGCNTTTCTACTTCTACTTTTTAAAATGTGGCACTGTTTGAAAGCACTTGCAGAGCTTTCACTCACCCTGGCAGTGATTGTCCCGTGCTTCTCTCCTTTGTTGTTTA
The DNA here is from genome assembly GCA_001675575.1 of Neotoma lepida. Classification (NCBI taxonomy): domain Eukaryota; kingdom Metazoa; phylum Chordata; class Mammalia; order Rodentia; family Cricetidae; genus Neotoma; species Neotoma lepida. Next base: position 10,882 of record LZPO01066579.1, read on the forward strand.
TCATGCGAACGCCAGCTGACTGGAACATCTCCTTCATCTGAGTAGGGGTGGCAGTGGTGGCGAAATCCACATCTTGAGGCTTCACCCCATTTAGTAAGTCCCTCACTGCTCCTCCTGCTATTCTTAATTCATGATTCTCTTTGGCAAATAATTCTGAGGAAAGAAGATTTTGTTTGTTTCTTAACACAACNTGATTAAAGATTAAAACTGAGATAAACACAAGGTCTTGTCCTCTATTACAGAGAGTAGAGATCACTGAACTGAGCAGTCTTGTATGAGAATGAAAAAAATGGATAGGACACCTTTAATCCAAACACTCAGGAGGAAGAGGCAGGGAGATGTCTGTGAGTTCAAGGCCAGCCTGGTCTAGAGATCAAGGTCTAGGACAGCCATGACTACACAGAGAAACCCTGTCTCAAAAGACGACAAAAAAAAAAGTCCAAAGATCTGAAATGGTTCTCCTCTAGTAGACTACCCCTAAGAACTTTGAGAATTTCTTTCTGATCCAGCAGATAGTCANAATTCCAAGATGCCTTAAGATCATTACTGTAAGTATGAATTTCAACAGAAAAGAAAGCAATAAACAATTCTGCTTGCTTCTCTGTGGTGTATGTGTATACTTTAGATTGGNAATTGTTATATTTCTTTAGAAAAAATGTAAAGACAGTATACTTATGCATTAAATCTATGATAAATGTTACAGCCAAGAACTCTTAAAAAACGAAACTGTATATATTGCTTGAAACCAACTTGAAACTGTGCTATACAAAGTATAAACACTATCCAAGGCATGCCTTGCACGGTTTATGAATGTGAATCCTGCTTTCCAGTCCGTTTCAATCTATGTTCTCTAGGTAAAGAAAACCTAGCAAGCAACTAGCTTCTACCAGTCCAAAAGCTAAGAATGCCAGCAGATAGCAACCTTAGTCCTATAGCTCACCTCATTGTGCCTACCTCTCTGATGTACCACACCGATGCATTTTCAACTTGTGTTGATTTATGACTTTCTCTGTTCTATAAAACAATGAAACTGCTTTCACATTGGAACATGGAATTTGAGGTAACCTAAATCTGTCTTCCCGGGCTATAGACACTCAAATGGCTCCCCGTAAGATGAAAGTTGTGGTTTTTAAGTTGATAACCAAAGCATAATGTCTTCTTCCTGAAAACATACAATCCTCTTCAGATCCCACTTCCTCAGCTCTCTCCAAAACACTAATCCAGGCCCCAATATTGTAAAGTCAGTTCCAAAACCCTCTGTAGCAAGGCTGCAGGGCTCTCCATAGGAAGTATTCTTCCTTTACTGCAAGCAGCAGCCTGGCATGTCCTTGGGGATCATGCCTTCAGTTAAACCCATCCCTAGTCACAACTCAAACTGCAATCCTCAACTTGTTTTCCTCCCAAACTCTCCTTCCACCTACTCTCTTCAAACTGAGCAGCCTCACTTTGTAGATTTTCTAAAATGGCTCAACTAAACAATCTTGCCTTAAATAAATGTGGGCTCTTGAACAAGATACCACTTCCATAAGCCCTCTCCAATAAGCGTTCATGCTCCCTTAATTTCCAATCAAGTCTCCCAACCAAATACCCCTGTTAAGGGTCTTTAAAATGTAAAAATCATGTTCACAACTTTCATAAGTCTAATGGAGAGGTCCATGTCCCAAACAATTGAAAAACTGTCCAAACTGGGATCCATTTCCTTTAATCCTAAACAAGGCCTCTAAACTCTGCTTGTTCTGACACAGGGCTCTCGAGTGTCTTCATCTCCTTGTCCAGTGCCAAGCCACTGGCCCCTTAAATCCAGCCTCCATAGGATTACTCTAAAGCACCAGAGTACATCATACTAAGCAATCTCTCCTCCTACAGATTTGCACTGCAATGTCCAAATTCTCTAGCACAATACACAGGCTCCTATATCTAACTTCTGTCTCATCTCTCTCTAATCTTTGCCTTACACTTTGCCTCCAATAACTCCCCTGCAGTTTACTTCCACCTTTGTTTGCACTGAGCACATCACTCAGAGCACCTTTCCATCATGTTCAGTAGAGCTCATTGGCCAGTTGTCAGACTTCTTGTCCAGTGCCATCAACTAGGAAAGCCACTGCTTACAGACAGCAGTAAAATAGGCTGTAAGGGTGCAACTCCTGAGAGGCTGAGCTCACTATGCTCTACATCTAGGAATAAACGGGCAGCACAAATTGGAGTTGATGGGTAATCTAAAAAAAAGAAGGACAGAATTTAGGGGAGCAAGTAGGTGAGGGAAGGAACTAGAGAACTTAGGGTGATTATGATCAAACTGTAGGAAATTCTCAAAGGATAAAAGTATCTTTTAAAAAAGATATTCAAGAAACTATAATATTTAACACCTTAAATATTGTTTCTGTAAGGGAGAGGCAATAGAGAATGGGAAACTAAGGGCTGGGAGAGCTTATGAAAAAGAACAGGTTCAATCAGCCCCAGTTAGAGCTGTTAGGTCTGCGGTGCTCAAGCAGCAGCTGATAGCCACTTATGGTTACTGAGCATTTGAAACGTGTGAGTCTGACTACAGACATGCTGTACTTGTTAGATGTATCCTATATGCATAAATGTGACAAGAATAATCACTTTCACAAAAATCATACTCCTATGATAGCTTATTAGTTACAGAAGGTTAAATATAATGCCTGAAGAACTATTAATTTCACCCATTTCTTTTTCAGTTTTATAATGTAACTAGAAACGGTTATCACATGCAGGTTTATCAGGTTTTTATTAATTCTATTGGACAGCAAATTTCTAGCATTTTTCACTCTGATTAAATCACAGTGAAAACAGCATCATAAACTTGCATTTAAATCCTCTACTTTACCTAAAGAACTTAAAAGTTCTTAGGTACCTCCTCGGTAGGTACCTAAAATACCATCGTCTCATGTGAAGAATACAAAAGTAGTCTTGGGAATAACATAGTAATTGTAAAGCAACATTTTCCCCAGTCTGTTCAAGAGAATTAGTCTGCGGAGTTAAAACAAAAGCAAATAGATGTTCATCCTTCTGAGAGTCAGTGGGATGTAGGACAGAACCCCAGCTTTTATGTTTTAAAAGTACTTCAAGGGCCTGTACTCAGAGATGTTTGAGNGGGTAAGAGTACCTGCCACCAAGCCTGATATCCTGAGCTGCATTCCTGGAACACACATACATGATGGAGACTATTGACTTCTACAAGTAGTCTTCAGACCTCAACACAGAACATGAACTCTGCTCATCCCCAATAATAAAAGGCACCTCAAGTGCATCCTAGGTGATTTACACACCCACAATTCAGTGTTTTCCTGGAAGCCATTCTTAACATGCCCACAGGCTTTCAATTGCATCTGTGGACTGCTTCAGCATCATCTGCTCACATTAAAGACCAACACTGACAAAACTGTGGCAACAGCAATTTTCTGTCTGCCTCCAAGACAAGCTTTATAGGTGCACACACAGAAAAACAGGAAACAATTTTTATTTCCTTCTGTTCTCNCAGCAAGCAATTATACAAAGGAAATGTAACTTCACTGTTTACAAACTGGATGACATCAGACTCTGCAAATTTAAAATCTAACTCCTTCAGTCAGTTATNTGGGAAATAAGACAAGGAACTTCACCCATCTAGAGGTGTTGGGTCTCACTAGATAATGTGTGGTAAGTGAGATTTCTTAGAGACATAGAAAAGCTGTGCTTCATGCTTCAGGGGACATGGGTTCCCACTTCTAGTGATTGGGTTTATGATTTTCAATTTACCCCAAACAGGCCTTTCTTTCATTAGTCCCACAATAATTATCTCAACGTTGGCTAAAAGATGTTTCCCCTTTATATCTCTGTGGTGGACAATTCCAAAGCACAGAAGGCTACCTTAACCTCTCACCTGTCAAGTTCTTCAACCCTTCTGTGAAAAGTGACTGGAATTCTGGAGACTGCAACTTCATCGTAAATAGGTATCGCTTTAGAAGGCACAATCTACTCCAACTACAGCTCAGGACCTGCCTGTGCCAAGGATACAGGAACCTCTGCATCTGNAGACAGTCACCAACCACACATCTACAAAGCAAACACACGGGTACGCTAATTAAACTTCAAAATGAGGCAAACAAACGCTGTCAGAAAGCTCATCAACTAGCAAACTCATCTCTCCGGAAAAGAACCTGGAAGTGACCCTTTAAAGAAGGCTAAACCTCCCGAGTGGCAGCTACCCAGTTCTGTATTCCTGATACGTTTACTATATCGGAAGCAGGAGGAGATGAGAGNCCCAGAAAATGAAATATGAGACTGGCAGGAACGGCAGGTCTCCAGAACACGTCAGTTGCATGTGCTCAGCTCATCACCCTCCTTCCCCATCCAACGTCGGCCTCAGAGTTACTGCCTCCAAAGTGGGAACTTGGCGGAGTTGCCTCGGCAGTTCTCTCCCCCTGCTCGATCCCCGCGAGACGGCAGTTCTTGAAGGACCCCGAGGAAAGTGAGGCGCCGTGGGAACAGCTACCCTCGAGCAGGCCACGTGTGTCTGAAACACCTGCTTTCGCTCCTAACTCAACTGAGAACCGCCGGGAACCGGCTGAGACGCTGCCACCGCCCTCGACTCGGTGAAGAGATCGGGCGTCGCCAAGAGGGGGAGCACCTTCGACCTCCCGCCATCCCCCAAGGGCCCCGTTCGGACGCACGCGGTAGCGGCGGGGTGGCCTCGGTACCTTAGGAACGCACCATTCCTACGCCGAGGGCCTGCTTGCCGCCCGCCGCCCCGCCACACGCCCACTTCCGGGTCGCGGCGCAGTGACGTAGGACGTAGTGAGGAACCGCAGCAAATGAGACGCCACGCCAGGTTCCGCCCACCTCCTCCGGGCGGGGCAAGATTTTCCAAGTGGCGAGGGCTCCTCTTGCGCCTGCGCGTAAGACAGGCAGTGTTGGCGGGGATTTTAAATGGAGAAAGTAAGCAGTGTGCACTTTTCTGTGTTTGAAACCCCCGAACACGCTTTATTTAAACAGTTACCAGCGTTGCGTGACCGTTGATACCTGGTCTGTAGACTTCACCAGGCAACATGAAGAACTTGGGTTTAAATCCTTTGTAAGGTGGAGAGACTGGCAGAGAATGGGAAAACAGACCTGCGACTTAAAATTCCTTAATCTTTCTAAAAGTTTTCCTTGATAAACGAGTACGCCTTAGTATTTCTGTGCTTCCTAGCATCTGTCCGGGTCTTATCTTCAGGGGACATGGNTATCTACATTTTGAAACGACAGACTGCTTGTCCTACTCTGGGATTCGGACACGTGGTGACTCAGTCCAAAGCCTAAAGGGAGCAAAGCTCAGATCACTCGGCTTTATCCCAGAAGACTAAGTAGATACTATCAGAATAAATTCTATAAAAAGAGATAACTGCACTGAGGTAAGATAAAAATGTGAAGGCAATACAGACCCCATCTTAGGGTAGGGCCACTGTCTTAGACCACCTGCTGTACTCAGTTCCAGGAAGGACCTCAGGAANGTGCCATGACAACTCAAACAGATACAGGACAGTATGCTCCTGCAGACATTCTGTCTGAGGTTTATGGCCCTTGAAGATATCTAGATAATNCTGCTGAGCAGCCCAGATAATCCTGTTCAGTGGGTTCCCTGCCAAAAGTCTAGCACAATGGTTTCAAATGTGGGTTTGCTCCCCAAGTCTGGACCAATAGTTCCAAAAAAATCACCTTGCCCCGTATCCCTTCTACCCAATTCCAAGTTGCCAATTCCCAGCTTTCGTTTTTTCCCAGGAGCCCTCTGCACCTGGGCTTGGCCACCGCCATATTTTCTTCCGTCTGCCCTGGGGTGGCCTAGGTGTACCTGACACTAGAAGGACCCTTATGTGCTTGCATCAGAAACTGGCTCCTTGGTGGTCTCTGGGAGGTTCGCAAAACAGGTACAACAAAACGTTTAACAGAACAAACTCAATCTCCAAACTAATATAAACAAGTAACAAAAATAAAATTAGCAAACTGAATCTCACAACAACATATACAAAAAATTCGTCAGGGCAAGCTTGAGTTTATTCCTTAGGCAAGTGAGAGTTAATGTTCAGAAACCTAACTCACCGTGCCCACAGAACCTAAAAAAGGAGCTGTAGTCAACCAAGAGACACAAAAGAGCTCTCGTTTTTTTACACAGTCACTTAGAAGATTAAAAGGGACTTCCTCAGTAAAGTAAAAGGCACCTGGATAAAAATCTACAGCTCACATCAGACTTAGTAGAATTTGGATCATATCTCCTTTAATATTTGGAACACAGCAGTTACTCAGTCTAATCACTTATTTCCAACATGTGACTAGTTCATCATCAGTTAACAAAACAAAAAATCGTTTCTATGATTGTATACAAGAGACCTTAAAAATTCCATCAGGAAACTCTTGAAACTGATAAATGCTTTAAGCAAAGTGGTAGAATATAGAATTAACATAAAAATATCTGTCCCTATATACCAATAACACAGAGAAGTCAGGAAAAGAATCCCATTCAAAGTTGCTTCTAAAAATACCTAGAAGAAACCTAACCTAGGAAGCAAATGACCAGAACTTTAAAACACTCCAGAGAAATCAAAGAAACTAGAAGGAAAGACCTNCCATCCCTTTGGGTTGATAGAATCAACATTGAGAAAAATGGCCATTTAACCAAAAATAATCCACAGATTTAATGCAATCCCCATCAAAATACCAATGTCATTCTTCACAGACATAGTGTCTTAGTTAGGGCACGTATTGCTATGAAGAGACAACGTGACCATGACCATGGGAACTCTTATAGAAGAAAAACATTTAAATGGGGTGGCTCNGGTTTTCACAGGTTTAGTTCATTATCATCATAGTACAACATGGTGGCATACAGGCAGACATGAGAAGAAGCTGAAATTCCTGCACCAGACTAACAAGAAGTGATCTGAAACATTGGACATGGTTTGAGCATGTATGAGACTTCAAAGCCTACCTCCACAGTGAAACACTTCCCCCAACAAGGCCATATCTACTCCAACAAAGCCACACCNTATGAGATTATGGGGGCCAATAACATTCAAACCACCACACGTAAGTAAAANAAACTTAAAATGCCGTTGAAAACAAAAAAGACCTGANATAGCCAAAGCAAACCTCTGCAAAAGGAGTAATGCTGCAGGCATTACTGAGTCACCACAGGAGTCACTANACTTGACTTCAAGTTATATTACAGAGACAACAATAAAAATAGCATGATACTAGCTCAAAAATAGATATGTAGATCACTAGAACAGAATGGAAGACTCAGGCATGAACACACAGAGCTACAAATACCTTATTTTTTGCAAAAGTGCTGAAATACTCACTAGAGAAAAGATTAACAAACAATGCTGGGAAAACTGGATATCCAGTTGTGTAGAATGTGTAGAAATGCCACTAGATCCTTATTTCTCACCTTACACACACACACACACACACACACACACACACACACACACACTCAACTGTAAATTGATCGAAGATGGTAACTTAAAACCTGAAACTGAAAATTCCAAAAGAGAAGGTGAGAAAGGCAAGGATGCTAATAACTAACATGGACTCTGAAAATGTGTTAACGAGTGGTCTTGATACTGAGGGAACCTGGAGGCCAGCACTGGCTTTGGTATGCTAATTGGCACCATAGATAGCCATTTGACACTTCTGCATGTGATAAGGAAAATGACTCCTTTTGGTAGACGGGAACCAGCCTCACAAGTTTCTGAGGAGTGCTGGCTTTTATTTAACCACCAGAAATCCTCCTATAGTCAGGTTGAGCCCACTTCTGGATATTTAGAGTGCCTGTTGGAGTTTGGGGAATTGAAGTCTCCTTTGGACCTAACACTGGTCAGGGTGTCTTATTACAGCAACAAAAGACTAACCAACACAAAATCTTTTATCTTTCAGTACTTACTATGTTAAAAAANTTATAGAAAACAACAAAGAAACCACTAGTGACAACTAATATGTTAGGAAGGTCTCAGGATACAAGATGACTATATAAAAATTCTAGTGTTACTTTCTAGGAGCAAAGAAAATACAATGAAAACATCCATAGTTTATGTAAAAATAAAATATATAGAAATAAATGTATGTTTTCAAACAAAAGTGTACAGATATTTAACAAATTGCTAGGGAAATATCAAATATATATTAATTATTTGATTAACTTATTTGATTAAAAATCAAATATATATCAAATTGCTAGGGAAATGAAAATCATACTATTAAAAACCTACATGATGTTTAAAACTGAAAAACCTGNCACAAGCATGTGCTGATGAGGATTTGAAGTGAGCAAAATTCTCATACATTGAAGGAAACAAATTGGTACAGTTACTTTGGAAAAAGCTTAGTAAGTACTGTAACATAACTTATGACCCAATAGCTCTATCACAAAATACTAAGATGTGAAACATGTTCACACTTAAAAGGCTGGGGGTACTCCCACCTCCAAGAGTACCAGAAGGTACCAGATACTAAACGGTCANTTCCTTAGACTCAGGGAAATATTTACACTGACCAAAGGGGAAACTTACCTAATTGCTGCTNCTGGATGGGGTGCTAAGTGATCCGTGAGCCAGAATTGTGTCTGTTGCAGGTGACCTGGAGATGAGGGAGAGGGTCCCAGTGCAGCTTGATCACCTGAGGGGAAATGCNCACACTAAGAAAGTCTATCCCAGGTTTCAGCACCAAATGTAAGAGTTACAGCTCAGATGGAAAGTTGGGAGCCAAGGAATACCACAAAGTCATACCGCACNACAAACTTCANATAAGAGATTTATTGGGAGGGAAAAACCAGGAGGGTGGCTGCCTCTGCTCAGGCAAAAAACAGCAGGGAACTGAGCAGAGAGCAGTGTTTATATAGCTTTTCTTGGCGGGGGACGTATGGAACTTTTCAGGATGAAGCTTTCCAGGGTGGAGATTGGTGGGATTTCAAGTCCAGAGATTAGGGGTTTTTTACTTTGCAGGGTGGTGTAGGTGGAGTTTCTCTGTGTCCCTGCATCTGCTCCCAAATAACCACACTGAGATTTATGATTAAGTATAAATTAGCTCAGGCCAATAGCTCAGGCTTGTTACTAGCTAACTCTTACNTTTTAAATTAACCTATATTTCTTATCTATGCTCTGCCATGTGGCTTGGTACCTTTTCTCAGTGTGTCAAGTTCATCTCTTTCTCCCCATGTCTCTTTATGGTTCTTAGACTCCTCCTCTTCCTCTTTGTGCTCTCTTTTTGTCTGCAAGTCCTGACTAACCTCAACCTGTCTGGCTATTGGCCAGTCAGCTTCTTTATTAACCCAATCACAATGACATATATTCACACAGTGTAAAGGAATATTCCACATTTCCCCCTTTTTGTCTAATTAAAAAGGAAGGTTTTAATTATATACAACAAAAACAGTTATCAAGAAAGAATTACAGCTACAAAATCCAGTCCATTTGTATTTGGCAAAATAGAGAGACTAGTCCATCAGTTGTCCTCTCCTGAAGAGTCTAGAGTTTCGAGCCTAATTTACTTTCTACCNTGATTAGAAAGAACTGTAACTGTAATTATCTAGTCTTCAACTCCATCAAAGACCTGAGAAGGATACAATATTACCTGAGTAAATAGGAAGTGCACAGCAAGTGACTTCCAGAATTAAGAGATGACAGAAATAGCTGGCTGCCTGGACAGTCACCCACTTTCCAGCCCCATATTGNAATGCCAGGGTGGGGGCAGAGTCTAGCCATTAGGGAAGTCAAAGTGTTCTATGGGCAGAACATGGAAGTTGGAGGTCCTCAGCGGAGGAGCCTGGCCACTTGTATGGCTCTAGGGGCTTATACTTACTGCAAACAAACCATAAGGAAAATGAAAATTCCACTTTCAGAATTATAGGATTAAAAGGGCCAAGGAAAAACACACTGCCCCTGACTAGACCTGAGATCTGGGCCAAGGGAAAACATCCTGAGCCTGACTTGACTCCAGAACCAGAGCTTGAAATCACACCAATCCCTGAGCTTGCCCCAGAATCAGACCACAAAAATCCACCAATCCAAAGTCACCCTGGAAAATGCTCCCCCCCCCAAGAAACCCTATATNGGTGGGGGCAGAGTCTAGCCATTAGGGAAGTCAAAGTGTTCTATGGGCAGAACATGGAAGTTGGAGGTCCTCAGCGGAGGAGCCTGGCCACTTGTGTGGCTCTAGGGGCTTATACTTACTGCAAACAAACCATAAGGAAAATGAAAATTCCACTTTCAGAATTGTAGGATTAAAAGGGCCAAGGAAAAACACACTGCCCCTGACTAGACCTGAGATCTGGGCCAAGGGAAAATATCCTGAGCCTGACTTGACTCCAGAACCAGAGCTTGAAATCACACCAATCCCTGAGCTTACCCCAGAGTCAGGCTGCAGAATCCCACCAATTCCTGAGGTCCCTGAGCTCAAAATGCTACCAATCCCTGAGCATGAAATCCCACCAATCCCTGAGCTTGCCCCAGAATCAGACCACAAAAATCCACCAATCCAAAGTCACCCTGGAAAATGCTCCCCCCCCCAAGAAACCCTATATAAGCTCTGTACCCTGTTCAGTTTGCTGCTGGTTCACACCCAAAGCACCCACCCTCCTAGATTCTTCCTTCCCAATAAATCTCTTGAATGAAGTTTGTTGTGCAGTGGGACACTTTTGCTGAGCTGAGCCCAGCTGTAACAACTTTCATCAAGCTGGAGCAGAGCAGAATTGTAATACTTTCTCTGGGGAAACTTTCGTCTAGAGGAGCAGAGTTGTTACCCTCCTGGGGACCAGAGCAGAGCTGTAACACTTCCCCAGACCTGACAAGGGCTGTTAAACTTCTCCAGACCTGAGCAGGGCTGTAACACTTCTCCAGAGCAGACCAGAGCTGTAACAACTTCTCTGGGGAAACCCTCCCCTGCCTGAGCAGAATTCATTTGCATTAGGGAAAACTTTCCCTGGAACAGATCTGTAAGCTGCTATGCTTACAGTGAGTTTGTGGTATTCATTGGCTCCTGACTGCCAGCATACCTTTCTATCTGAGCTGCANTGCTTACAAGAAGAACTGGTATTTAATACACAAACAGCACAGGAAGAATTCTCTCTGAGTATAATCTTTATACTCAGAGATTAATTATAGTACCAAGTATCCTGTAAGGGTCTGGCAAGTTTGTACTATTCTAGAGAAAAAACACAGTTAAGGGTATTATTCATCAGTTAGAAGATTCTATGTGATTAAGAAGAAAAATCAGGAAAGTGAAATAAAAGCAATCTAAACATATATGTATGTCAAAGGAAAGTGAAATAAAAGCAATCTAAACATATATGTATGTCAAAAATACATATGAAGTGAATTTATTAGAATGGCTTACAGGCTGTGCTCCAGCTAGTCAAATAATGGCTGTCTACCAATACAAGGTCCAATAATCCAGTAGTTGTTCAGTCCATAAGGCTGGGTGTCTCAGCTGATCTTCAGTATATGCTAGAATCCCAAAGAAGTAGGCTCTAATGCCAGTGAAGGAATGGACTTGCCAGCTAGAGAGAGAGCGAGCAAGCAGGCAACTAGAGCAAGGTTCCTTNCTTTGTCCTTTATATANGCTACCAGCAGAAGGTATGGCCCAGAACTTTCCANCTCAAAAGATCTGGATTAAAGGTGTATCTTCNCACCTCAAAAGATCCAGATTAAAAGAGNNTCTTNCCACTTCAAATGATTTAATTAAGGAAAATCCTTCCTTAGGCCTCAGTTGATTCCAGATGTAGTCAAATTGACAACTAAGAATAGTCATCAAAGGCTTCAAGTGGAATTTTGGATTCAAGCATTCTGACTCAGAACTGTTATTCAACACTGATTACACTGGGAGAGGTCAGAGAGCTTAGATCTGACAGGGTGACACTGTGACTCATGACACTGGACATATATTTTAACTCTAATAGTAAGGAGTTTGTGGTTTTATTGAAGCAGGGGTTTTTGTAAATCCATTTGTGTTTTCCCAAGAGTGATCACTTCACACTGTTGGCATGGAGGTCTGGGGAGGAGGCTGGAACTGCTGCACTTACCCACTTAGGCAAAGATAGTGGCCCTCGGGGGAAAGGAAAAATAAATGGTAAGCAGAAGAAAACTGAGAAAAGCTAAAGATGGAGTGAGGAGAGGAAATGACTGGCAATCCACTGCCTTAGCCTCCTGTGGCTACCATAACCAATTACACCAAATGTAATGACTTGAAACCACATAAATGCATCATCTCACAGCTCTGGAAGTCTTCATTCGTTACTTTTCTCTCGCTGTAATAAAGCACAAAGTCCAGAAGTGACTTATGGAAGGAGGAATTTATTTTGACTTATGGTCTCAAAGCAATACAATTCCATCAAGGTGGAGAAGCATAGCAGTAAGAGGCAGGCATCATGGTGGAGATCGAGATTTCATATCCCCTGAGTGCAAGCACAAAGCAAGGAAAGCACACTATAAGTGGGGTGAATTTACCATGTCTCAACGCTGGCCTCCAGTGATGTACTTCCTCTAGCAAGGTCCCACCTCCTAAATTTCCCTGCACAGCACCAACAACTGGGAACCAAGAGTACAAATGCCTGAGCCTGTGGGAGATATTTCTAATTCAAATTACCTCAAGGTCACAACTCCAAAACAAGTCTATTGAGTGGGGTTCCTTAGTACTCCTGGGATTCTGTTTGCTTTTTCTAGCTCCAAGAGGATTTCTTTCTCCACTTTCAAAGCCAAGGGCACAGCCTCATTCCTCTTTGCTGCTTCCTGCCACCCTGTCATAAGGGCATTGACAACTGGATTAATTTATCTAGATATCCGAAGATGATCTTTCTACAGAAAATGTCTTGCCTTAACTCTCTGTTTCATGGATGTAAGCTGGTTTCTGGGTTCTCCCATCATTCTGCCTGTGAAATCTCTAAGGACATACTTCAGTGGCTAGGCAGCTGGGGAGGAAAAGTAACAACATGGAAAGATCCACAAAAGTGCAATAACATTAGTTGCATCTGGTAACACCAAGTACCTTGCCTGAATTTTCCCTTTTGGCCTTTAGGCAGGTTGTATGATTTCCATCACAGATGCAGATAAGGGGCTAGGAGAATAGCTCAGTTGGTGATGTGCTTGATGTCCAAGCATGAGGAACTAAGTTCAATCCACAGAACCCATGTAAAATGAAACAAGGCATGAGGGCACACACTTGTGGTCCCAGAACTGGGGAAGCAGAAGTAGGGAGATACCTCGAGCTTACTGATGACCTATTAGTGCATCAGAACTGACAGGTGCCAGGCTAGTGAGAGATGCTGTACTCTAAAATAAGATGACCAGGTTCCTAAAGAATAATACCAGAGGTTGATCTCTGTCCTAAACACACACACATACACACACACACACACANACACACATACACACACACATACACACACACACACACACACACACCAAAAGCACAGCTGAATATAAGTAGAATTCCCTACTTATTCATGTCCCTTCAGCCTCCCATCTCCTCATCTTACCTTCCTTGCTAGAAGCATGCACATCTTTATACTCGAGGAGAAAGCAGATGGACTTTTCTTACTGTGCTGGGAGTTCATAACATTGTCATCCACTTGAGGAAGACATTTTAGGCAATATTTAGCTAAGTCAGGGAATAACATGATTGTGACCTGATGTTACAGTCTACAATTCAGGAGTGCTGGTAGTTGTCTCCCCCACCCCTTCCCCCCATTTGGCCTTTTCTCTGTAAGTGACACACAGTAATTTACCGAAAAGAAAAAAATTCTGTTTCAAGCATGTGTGCTCTTCTGTGAGACAACAAAAAGTACCTGTTTGAAGAAAAAGTCATTCACTAGTTTTGTCCTCATAAAAGTTTAATAGAAGCCAACTAAAGTTTAAGACCTCCCAGAGGACAAATAAAGATATTTCTCAGCAAATGTAGAACTGCAGTTTCCATCGGTGTTGGGGGATTTTACACACAAATGCAATTTTATTTTACATTTAAAAGAGGTAAGTAAATAGACGAATCAATTTGAGCTGCTCTGAAATTTCATACCGGGTCATTAATTTTAAAAGATGAGACTTCAATAATAGTTAAGAGAACAGAGGCCCAAGGGTAAAGACAAAATAATCACCTTCAAAATTCTGAGTTTTCAGCAACTTCAGAACAGAGTAAGGAGGAATCTAAAGTCAGTTTCTTATAGTGTCGCTCTCCACCGCGCTGTTTAGCTCTAAATATAGGATCACATGGAACAATCTACTGCCAAAGCAAAAACCGCCTCCCTCCTTGTAGCACCCAAACCTGCTTTGTGTGCCAGCTCCCAGCAAAGATCAGAAACATCTGGAAGCTAGAGTAAAACAAACACCTGTTCCCTGACCCGCCCAGGGTGTGCAATGGCTCCCTATGCAGTGGTGACAGAAGTACAAACATCAACATCAGGTCAGTAACAGCACAAAATAGAAAGCTACAAGCAACAGTCAGTGAGAAAGAGGGAGGCAAGAGAGGGTTTCATGGACCAGATGACACTCACACTGAAATGTGAATTCATCAGAGTTCCCAGGAAGAATTACTCACCAGCCATTACCAACTAAACATTCCATCCAAGTCATACACTTACTATCTTCTAAAATAACTATGATATTTGTAGAGGGAAGGTTTCTGCCATCCCAGGTNATGTGAATTTAGGAAGCATCACAAAGAAGCTGTGCTATGTAAATTCTCTAAGCCTCTGTTTACTCACCCATAAAACAGGTTTGTGGGGCTACAATAATATGTGCTCAGCAAAAGACAGTGATGCACNGAGCTTCTTTCTTCACTTAAACAAAATGTTACTTGTCATTAATAGAGTGTTTAACTACACAGCTTCTGTTAGTTCTTCTTTTCCTTGTATGATTGTGTTCTGTTGTATGTTGTATATACATAGATGAGAGGAGAGTGTTGGGTAACTTCTTNTACCTTTTGAGTCAAGATCTCTCCCTGAGACCGGGAATATTTTCANCTAGGCTGGCAGCCAGGAAGCCCCAGCCATTCTCTTGTCTCCAACCCCTGCAGCCCTGGGGTTACAGGCACATAAGAGTACCTCACTCAGCTTGTTAGGTAGGTACAGGTGTCTGAACACAGGTCGCATAGTTGCACTGGGAATAAGAGTTCTTTTTTGTTTGTTTGTTTGTTTTTTGAGACAGGGTTTCTCTGTCTAGCCNTGGCTGTCCTGGAACTCACTCTGTTACCAGACTGGCCTTGAACTCACAGAAATCCGCCTGCCTCTGCCTCCCGATTGCTGGGATTAGAGGCAAGCGCCACCACTGCCCAANNCAGGAATAAGAGCTCTTAACCTATGAGCTATCTCGCAGTCCATTTGTTGACTTTCATACACTTAGGGTGATCTCCTNTCTGACTGCAGAGCAAAGACCTGGCTGCNGGGTAAAGAACTGGGAAAACTTCAGCTTCTGGGAGTCTCTGCTGGACAAAAATGGTTTTGAATTTCAGGGAAACAAGATGAGTCTGCACACACTGAGCTTACACTANATAGTTTTCCCAATAACTTCCTGGGATTCTGATCAAATTTGTTAGGGAGACCTTTCTAGTATTTTTATGACAGTTGTACTGGCACATAGTTCATGTCATAAAATTTATGTAAAGTATATAACTCAATGATTTTTTAAAAATTGGCTGAGTTGATATCACCTCACACAGCATAAAATGCTTTTATTACCCCCAGAAACTCACACTCAAATAGCGGTTACTGCTCATGTTCTACAGGTTCTCCCCATTGTGTCCNCTCTACAGCTGAACTCACAATCACTAGCTGATCTTCTTCCTCGGTAGATTATCTTGTTCTGGACACTTCACATTCAGANTGGAATCATGTGTTGGTCCTTTCTGACAAACCTGACTTAGCTTCCTGTTTTTAAAGTTCATCTATTTTATAGCATGGATCAGTACTTCATTCTTATTAATTATTAACACACCACTGATGCTTATACTATATATTCTTTCTGTGTGTGTTTGTGTGTGTGTGTGTGTGTGTCAGGGGAACAGGTGGGGATGATACTTGTATCATGGCATGTTTGTTGAAGACAGAGGGCAATCGCAGGTGCAGTCATCACTTTCTACCTTGATTGAAACAGGGTCTCTCTTGTTTTCAAACTGGATGTTTGTAGAGGATAGCAGGCCTATGAGTTTCCTTCCAGGTACTCTCCTGTCTCTGAGTTCCATTTTGCCACAGTATTGCTGGGATTATAGACTCTCATCATGCATTCAGGTTTTTTTTGTTTTTTGCTTTTTGTTTTTTTTAAGATTATTTATTTATTATGTATACAGTGTTCTGCCTACATGTATGCCTGCACAGCAGAAGAAGGCACCAGATCTCATTACAGATGGTTGTGAGCCACCATGTGGTTGCTGGGAATTGAACTCAGGACCTCTGGAAGAACAGCGGATGCTTTTAACCTCTGAGCCACCTCTCCAGCCCCGCATTCAGTTTTTTTTTTAATGAGGAGTCTGTAGATTTGAATTCAGGTCCTCATGCTGGTGTGGCAAGCACTTTTACCCCTTGAGTCATCTTCAAAGCCCTGTATTATGTATTCTTTATCTAGTCATATCAGTTGATGGATGCTTGAGTTGTTCCCATTTCTTGGCTATTACAAGTAATGCTATGAATATTCACATAAATTTTAATATATTTGTATTAGCTCTTTGAGAATTTTATGCAAGACAGTATATTTTGATCATACTCATTCCCATTCCTTCTTTTAAGTCCTCCCAGATTCACCCTCATACCCGCACCCAACTTCACATCTCCTTTTTTTGTAACCTTTGAATCCAATTTGTGCTGTCCATATATACTCATAGGTATATGGCCATCCACTGGAACATAGTTGACTTACAAGAGGACACAGCCTTAAAGACAATTGAGTGGCCCTCCTGCAGTTCCCATGAAGAGTCACTAGCTCTTCAGCTAAGGGTTGGGGTTCATGAGGCTATCTTCATTCCATAATGTGCTGTTGACTGCCTGATTGTGTAGGCCTTATGCAGACAACCATAGCAGCTNTGAGTTCATCAGGGCAGTGGTCCTGTCATGTTCAGAAGACACTACTTTACCCTAATCTTCCCCAACATCTGGCTCTTAAAACCTTTCCATATCCCTCTTCCATGATGGTCCCTGAGATCTGGGGATAAGGGATATGATACAGATGTCTCATTTATGGCTGANCAGTCCANGGACACTTGTTCTCTGTACTTTGACTAGTTGTGAGTTCCTGTATTCGCCACCATCCACAAAGAAACTTCTCTTATGATATCTAAGAGCGTCACTGATCTACCACATATAAATTTTTATATGAGCATACACTTTCAGTCTCCTTGGGTTGGATATCTGCCTGGGAATGCTGGGTTGCACTATTTGCAACTCTAGGAAAGATACTGGAAGTTCTTCATCCACACTTGTTACCATCTTTATCAAGTGTGTGTAAAGAGGTTGCCTCTCTGTGGTTTGATTTGAATATCCCTCAGAGNTANTGATCTGAGTACTTTTTCAAATGCACATTGACTACTGGTACATTTTCTATGGATATATAGCTGCTCAATTTTTTTCATGAGTTTAAACAGATTATTTTTCTTTTTATTGCTGTGTTATGTCTTTAAAAAANTTTGGAGGGACTTTTCTAAGTACACAATCTTTTAAATTTGGTGAAATCTCAGATGGCCTATTCCTCTTTTGGTACTTGCAGTTTTGTGACTCATTTAAAAAAAAACCTGTATAGTTCAAGCTCATGGTCTTAGTCACTGTTCTATTGATGTGAAGAGACAGAATGACCAAGGCATCTCTTATTCAAGAAAGCAATTAATTGGGGACTTGCTTACAATTTCAGAAGTTTAGTCCATTATCTTCATAGCAGGGAGCATGCTGGCATGCAGATAGGCACTGGAACCAAAGCTGAGAGCTTCATCCTGATCCATAGACAGAGAAGAGAGAGAGAGAGAGAGAGAGAGAGANAGAGANAGAGANANAGANANAGANANAGANANAGANANAGANACAGAGANAGANAGAGACACAGAGAGACAGAGAGACAGAGAGAGACAGAGAGAGAAAGAGAGAGAGAGGATTTGGATTGGGCATTTGAAAACTCAAAGCCCACCCCCAGTGATACACTTTGTCCAACAAGGCCACACTTCCAAATCCTTTTCAAACAGTGCCACTCCCTGATGACTAAGTGTTCAAATATATGAGTAGTCTATGGGGGGCCATTATTTTTATTCAAACCCACCAAACCCAGAAGACTTATGCTTATTTTCTTCTGAGTATTTCNTACTTTTCCCTCTTGTATTAGTCAGGGTACTCTAAAGGAACAGAACTGATAGGATTTGTACACACACACATACACACATACAGAGAAAGAGAGACAGAGAGAGAAAGAGAAAGAGAGAGAGAAGGAATTTATTAGAATTGGCTTACAGGCTGAGGTCCAGCTAGTTCAATACAACAATAGCTGTCTACAAATGAAAGTCCAAGAANCCAGTTGCTCAGTCATGAGGCTGGATGTCTCAGCTGGTCTTCAGTATATACCAGAATCCTGAATAATGAACTTGTAAATGAGATTAAGGACAATCTGGCAAAGAGCAAAAGCTTCCTTCTTCCATGTCCTTTACATGGGCTGTTACCAGAAGGTGTGGCCCAGATTAAAGGTGGATCTTCCCACCTTAAAAGAGCTGGATTACAGGTGGGTCTTCCCACTTCAAATGATTTAATTAAGAAAACAATTCCTTANAGGTATACCCAGCTGCTTGGGCTTTAGTTAATTCCAGATGTAGCTAAGTTGACAACCAAAAATAGCCATCACATCTGTTATGCTCATGTGTTTTATCTCTGTCAAGTTGATTTTTGTAAAAGTTGTAAAATAAATTCAATATCAATTTTCTGTGTGTGTATGTGCACTATTTCTAGAAAGGACTNGTCTTTCCTTCATTGAATTGTATTGGTATCCTTCTAAAAAGTCATCTCGTTGGACTGGGGGCAGCTCTGTAGATAAGAGATTTGTTGCACTAACAAATGAGGACCAGAATTTGGAGGATTAGAATTTGCATCCCCAGAACCTACATAAAGGCTAGGCATGTGTGATGTCTGCCTATAGTGCCAGCACAATGAGGTGGACAGAGAGCCCTNGGGCAGGCTGGTTAGTCAGACTAGCTGATTGTCAAGTTGTAAGCTAGTTGAGAGACCCTACCTCAATAAATAAAATGGTGATATATATGAAGACACCAGAGGCCAATTCTAAAGTTACACACACACACACACACACACACAAACACACACATGCACCATGCACATACACACACAACTATATACACATATTGTATACATCATATGCAAAAATATCAATTGATTATAAATCTAAAAGTTTACTTCTGGATTGTCAGTTCTATTCTGTTGATCAGTATGTCTCCAATATTTTAAGTATATCAGTGTGTCTCCATTATTTTTAGGTAATTTTTGTTCATGCATTTGTAAAAAAATTGTATTATATGAGAAACACATGAATAAAGTAAAAGAAATATTAATCCTGCTGCATTAGACGGAATTATTTTATTCCCAGTTCTTTACTAACCTGTACATCTGTGCTTTTACCTTGGCCTGACAAGTGTGGATGATAAAGTATACTTGGGGCCCTAGACTTTTGATTCTAGGTTTGATCTTGCTATATGATCTGAGCCTTAGAATATCATGGAGCAGATAAGCAACATGAGCTTAAATGATTGGTCTGGCACTTTTGCTATCATTGTAAAAAGAATATGCCTGGAGTAGTCCTAGTTCCAAATGTCCTGAAGATGCCCAGACCAAACCTGAATCCACTGTGTGATCTGGAACCCAGTGTAAAATAAGCCAGACTCCAGATGAAAAATCAGACATGTTGGTTAGAAACAGATGCCTTTCAGTGACAACCACGGACATGCCGTGGTATCTGTTCTGAGTGAATAGCTAAGACACCTACAACTTAGACACAATCCCTCCTCCCATTCTTCATCTGACTAAAAATGACATTATAAAAGTGTGTGTGTGTGTGTGTGTGTGT
>LZPO01066579.1:47455-63901 GCA_001675575.1 Neotoma lepida
CATCCTCCACAGCACGGAGTTGAATGCAGTCTGGGGGCGTCAGACAGAGACTTGCCTACTGAGGGAAAGAAAGAAGGACACCGCAGTGTGTGTTTCCAGAAATAGCTTCTGTGAAGGACTGGCTTTCTCTGGTAAATTTCTAATCTGCACTAGATTAGCACTTTCATAAACATTAAAAAGGATCAACTAGGAAAAAAAACAACAAATACAGTCAAAGATATGAAAATACAAACCAATTGATCATGTACTTGGATGTCACAGCAATGTCCAACGGCTCTCCACTTCTAAACTGTCTGCACTGATCTTATCATAGAGCAGCAATCACCATTTCCTGACTTGTACCAGTCCTCAACCACACTGTGCTTGCTAGGCCTGTGAGAAAAAGGAATAAGCCAGAGGCTTGAGAGTGTATGCTTCCTTCAGCCAAGTGGTAGTGACTGGGCTGGCCTCAACACAAAGCTAACACTAGACTTATAACTCTGTATTTACATAGCAACCTCAGAGTGGCTCTGTGAGACTTTTATTAAAANCCAAAGAACATCTACTTTAAAACCACAGCCATGGGCAATGGGCAGTATCAAAGGATTTTACATGATGGAGAAATGTAGCCTTTNCAGGGTAGAAGGGTAATCCTGGCTGCAGTGTGGAAGCTGGGTGTGAGGGGGACCATGTGGGTACAGGGATATGAGCTCCTAGGATCATCCAAGCAAGAGAGCAGAAAACCCACACAGGCTGTGGTTACTGGGCAGGGCTGAACAGGCACAAACCACATGCTGTTTAGGACTATGACTTACCAANGTGGAAGGACAAGGTAACAGAGATTATGTATATTGTNGAAGGTGACTCTAATTTTTCCACATGAAACATNAATTTTTCTACATGGCTTCACCCAGCCCTTCAGCTGACCCTTTTATATATTTTAGTTATAAAATCACTTTCTCCCTCAGGGAAACTTGCCAAGATCTCACACTGGAACAGT
The DNA here is from genome assembly GCA_001675575.1 of Neotoma lepida. Classification (NCBI taxonomy): domain Eukaryota; kingdom Metazoa; phylum Chordata; class Mammalia; order Rodentia; family Cricetidae; genus Neotoma; species Neotoma lepida. The sequence continues at coordinate 48,435 of LZPO01066579.1, forward strand.
GTAGAATAAACTCATGACTATGCCCTATTGATTTTAGATTACTTGCTAAATAATGAGTCACATTACCTACATGTGACCCCCTCAAGCTGGTATTCTGCAAAAATTACATGTCGAGGCATTATTATAATGTTAATTTTTCCCATTTAGATGGAAAAACTGGCCACCAACAAATTCATCTCAAAAACTGATGACGTTTCTACATATTCCATTCAAGTGAGAGCAATTGTGAGCTCATCTTGCAGAGTATCTGGCAGCTGGGGAGAGTGGAGTCAACCTATTTATGTGGGTGAGTCCCNACTGTTTAAAAGCAGAGACAACAGAGAATCCTGGAGAGTGCATGTGTTCACTCAGGTCTTGAAATGGCTTCATCTTTGCTCTGCTTCATCTTTCATCCATCTACTGTGTCTTCAAGTAGACACATGTGTTCTAGGAAGCCTCGTGGTCCCACTGTCTCTCCAGCACAAGCCCTTCCCAGGCCTATTTTATTTTGTTTCATTATTTTTATTTAGATTTTTCTGTTTCTACTTCCATCCATATGATGTGTGTATGTGTGCATGTATGAGTGTGTGCTGTATGTGTGTGTGTGTGTGTGTGTGTGTGTGTGTGTGTGTGTGTGTGCAGGTATGTGCACTGTGTGTGTTCATGCAGGACAAAGGGGAACATGGGGATCCTGTTCGNTCATTCCCTGCCTTGTTCCCTTGAGATAGAGTCTCTTGTTGAACTTGGANCTCNGCTGGTATGCAGTAAGCCCCAGAGGGCTGTGCCCTCAACAGCTCTGCATTTACANNTCTCCATGCAGCCATGCCCAGCTTTTCATATGGGTGTTGGGAATTTGAACTCAGTCCCTTACACTTGTACAGCAATCACTCTTACTGGCTGAGGCATCTCCCCAGGCCTCTATCTAATTATTTAGTGTACAGTTTTTATTTTCAGATAATTGCAGGTTCATAAGCTGTAGAAACAGAAATCGAATCTTTCTTTGACCTAGTTTCTCCTAATGGCAACATCTTGCAAAATCTACAGTACAATTTTAANACTACAAATTTGGCATTGATGACCCTCCATCTTTCTCAGAGCCTGTGGATTTAATGCATAATTATCTNTTTATGTTTGGTCTTATGCANTGTTAGCATTCACGTTACAGCTCAGTCAAGATGCCAAGTTGTGTATCATAAGATTGTCCCTTTAACCTTTTGAAACATTCCCATCCTCTTTAGCCCCTCATTTCTAGGCCTCAGAAAGGTCCCCATCACCATAATTTTGCCATACTCATGTGTGAATTTATGTATTTGGTTTTTTTAAAAGATTTTAAAATTAAATAATATTAGAGTCTATGAAACCTGGATCCAACCCTGAACCTCTAGCCTAACAGATAATAACTTGGGCATCTCCTGGGCATGTGTGTTGGTTTTGAACCTAGTTTTATTTGTGATCAAATTGACTGGTTTTTTTTGGTAAATAAAATGAGTACCATACATGACAAGTAACGGGGGATGGTAGCAACCATGGATGAAGGGGTGTATTTCTTGGATAAAGGAAATTACTAGTATATGTAGATATTTGCAAAACACCATCCTAGGTGATTTTCATATATTCTCTTAGATAAATCTATCAAAAAACCCATTCGTCAGATAAGGATGTATATTTGGAACACTTGGGTGATTTGTTTACCTCTGCAAGTATCCAAAATAGGGTGAACCCTAGGTTAATGTATTCTAGGGCCCAGTCTCTTAGCACTCTGTGATGGTGTGATAGGACCCTAGATGTTGCAAGGTGCTTAGCAAATTAGATGGGCATAGAGGACTTTGCGNTTATAGCTGCTACATTATCTCTTCCAAAACCTAAGGGATGTTCCAAGACAATTTGGACAGCATACTTAAGGAGAAATTTATTTCAGGCACATACTAAAAATTTTCTACTAAAGTAATTCGTTCACTTGGGCTACAGGGTGGGACCTCCGGAAATTCTTGGGCAGCGAACAATTAGCCTGTGTGGTTGTGAGTCAGAACTGATGTTATCGGGTGCATTTCCAGGGGAGAGAGGAATGGTGGAAGGGCTCAAGAGGTGGAGAACTCATCTGGGTCTGTAAGGAGGCTGAGAATGTTGTTCTGAATTCCTATGGCACCCCCTAGAGTTGTTCAATACACAACCAACACTGCCTTGTTCAGTGCCTGACAGCACTGGTGTGTGTGTGTGTGTGTGTGTGTGTGTGTGTATGTGTGTGTGTGTTTGCTCAGAGCAGCACCATGAGCTTCCCAGGCACCCCCTAGAGTTGTTCAATATACAACCAACACTGCCTTGTTCAGTGCCTGACAGCACTGGTGTGTGTGTGTGGGGGGGGTGCCCNCTGAATTCCTATGGCACCCCCTAGAGTTGTTCAATACACAACCAACACTGCCTTGTTCAGTGCCTGACAGCACTGGTGTGTGTGTGTGTGTGTGTTTGCTCAGAGCAGCACCATGAGCTTCCCAGGGAGAGGAACTGAAAGGGGAGTATGGGGAACTGAAAAATGGACAGCCTCACCTACCTCATAATTTTGGTGAGGTAAATCTTCCTTGCCCTCCCTTTCTCCTCAGCTGAACTAAACTAACCTGGTACACAGAGGACTGCTCTCAAAAACACTTCATTTGCACAAATAAAACTCACTCTGTGCCCCAAGAGAAAACCAAGACTCATTAGTCTCAGGGAATTTGAAACAAGGTTATTAATTTTGCCAAATCCTATAGCAGAAGCTTTGCATATTTGTATTCCATGAATTCCTTTTAAAAATGTTTTATGTGTTTCTCAGGTGTACAACCCTCATTGGCCTGAAACTACTGATGTTTCTCATTGTTGTCCCCACATTGCAACCTAAACAAATTTGGGAAAAAAATGCATATGGACCAAGAGACCTCTGAGGAGTGTGANAGAGACCAAGCTCAGAATCTCAGCTAAGAAGTCAGTATTGTTCCCTGAGTGCTTGAATCTTGAAGTTACAGTTGGTGTTGACTATCGACACTTCAGAAGTTAAGAGGTTGAGGGAGCAGCAGTAGACAAAATCAGATCTGGATTTTAGCTATGGCTCTGCCAGTGTGTAGTTCCATGGTCCAAGTCAGAAATGGCTAAGCAATCAGAGAGCACAGGGCAGCGCTGAGAAGGATTCTGAGAATAAACTCAGGTTGTAAGGAGTGATAGTCTGCCACCACACGGGGGACTGAGTGAAGGAGCATACTAGTCTGCGTTTTACTACTCTGACCTAATTCTTAACAACTAACCTTTCTGAGCCCCAGTTCCCTCCCCTGTAGATGCGACACTTCATTCCCNGGTTGCTTCTAACTGCCATTCTTACGACTCCACTGTCCAATATTCATCACCAAAGCACTGGGGGTAAGATTGTGATCCATCTTGAGAGTTTACTTCAAGCTTGTTTTTAACTTATTCATTTTCCACTCTCGAGCTCTCTTATCATTTCCAAAATAACTGCTTCCTGGCTTGGATCTGGCCTCATTATATTCCCCCACCCCAGGTATACTTCATTGCCATTTGCTACTGCAAATCCTATTTCATTTATTGCCACCCATTTCATGAAGANGAGCTGATTAATATTAGCGCTTACCTTATAAATTCATCCTTTCTGGAATTTACTCCCCTGCTCAGTTTAAGATCATTAGTGAATTTAATCAATGCAGACTCTCCATTTTCATCAAGATGATTAATAAACATAATAGGAAGTCCAAGCCCCTTAGGGACATTTTGCATGGCTCTTCCTTACCCCTGGAGGATGCAGTAATAATTATGCTCAGCTTGCAGGCTCTCAGGCAGTTTTGCTGCTATGTTCATTTCCTTCAGACACTCTTCCATCTCTCCTATCTTGGCTTACAAATGGCCCCTGGGAGCCCTCCTGGATTTTCACTATCTCCCCGTGCCTTTGATATTATGTTCACCCCGTTATTTTAATTAAGCTAAGGAAATGGAAGCCTGAAGATATTAAGTGACTCGGTCATTGTCAAATAGCCAAGGAGTGATTATTAATGTATAATTTCCCCAAATAAGTGCCATATGAACCAATTAGCAAATTAGAATAGTTTAACTAATTAACCCATTATAGCCCAAGGTTACTTCATGAAGAATGAGACACAGGAAATTGGATTGATGCTGTAGAGAGCTGGGCTTGGGGGAGGTGGCTTCTGCTCTGGTTGGCAGGGTCCTTGGCCAGTCCAATAAGTACAGGGGATACAGATGCAGTGAGCTGTATAGCCAGCAAATAAGATCTCTCTATCTGCTTGAGATTTGCTTTGAATCTGCCCTCTTGCTCTAGGATTTTCAGAGGATAGGTTATTTTTTCTTTTTCTTTCTTTCTTTCTTTCTTTCTTTCTTTCTTTCTTTCTTTCTTTCTTTCTTTCTTTCTTTCTTTCTTCCTTCCTTCCTTCCTTCCTTCCTTCCTTCCTTCCTTCCTTCCTTTCTTAAAAATAAACAATAGTAGCAGTTTCATTTTATCAATACTCCTTATCAGCTACCCTGCAGCAGCTGGCTTCTGCTTCAAGAGCTGAACTTCCCAATTTCACGTTCTTTTCTCCTTCTCNAACTTGAAGTTCCGGATTCTTCTGTTCTGTTGTTATCTCTGCCATCTCCTGTTTACTGAAAACTTTGGTGTCCCGGACCCTGGTCTCTGAAGCTTTCTGTTTTTTCACATCCCCTTCTCTCCTTCACTCTGTGACCTTCAAATACTGAGTGTGGAGCAAGCAATTATGGAAATAAATGTTCCCAGGGTGCATCCTGCCCCATGGAAATGAGAGTGCTGGCTGCATTTATTTGTAGCTATGCCCTTGGTTAGGAGCCGACTTATTTTTTGGTAAGAGGTTAGGCTGACAATCACTGGACTCACTCTTCATGTGAACAATGGTTTTTGCTCCACTCTCACTGAAGGCTGTATCTGCCACTCTGGACCTGGTATCATTAGAAATCAGTGAAAACGTGTTCTTTCAAAAATCTTTCTTCAGGCTTAAGATGGGTGCACTTATAGGGAGCAGAGCAAGACTCAATCACCCACTTTTTCACATGGCTCAGTCAGCAGTGCGGTCACTGTTCACAGGGTGACTGCTGCTGTCTACTGTGACAAATCCCTCAGCAACAAAGACAGGCTACTCATAGGAGATCCCGACTTTCACTTTCCTGCTATGATGTGAGCCAGTGTGTGTGTGTGTGTGTGTGTGTGTGTGTGTGTGTGTGTGTGTGTGTGTGTGTGTCTGTAGGGAGACATGTGTGGTGGCCATGCTGTCAGAGCAAAAACAAAAACCAACGAGGCATATAGGAGTGTGGACTGGGTGGAGGGAAGGCTTTTTTTCTTTGCCTTGGTGTCCATGACAGATGTGTGAAGCAATCTACCTCTAACCTGAAGCTTATGGACTCAAACGCTGGGAGAAGACGGGGTCATCCTGGACCACTGACTTTCCTTCATGTTTTCCAGCCTACGGAAGAACCTCAAGCTTTGGCTCGCCGCTTCTTTCTTCTGTGCCTGTACCTTTCTCCCCGGCCCCTCTTCATTTGTCTGTCTGTTTGCCTTTTTCTGTCTCTTTCCTGTCTTCCAGCCCTTTCTTCTTAAATTCTCACACTGTAGTGAGACAAGGTACAAACCAGAAAAGGGAAGAAAAAAGGGAAACAGGAAAAGGGAAAGAGCCAGCTTCGCTTTCTCTGGGCTTCCCAAAAGAATTCTGCTGGTTCAAAGCTTCATGAGGTAAGAGAGGGGTCAACACAGAGGGAGGAAAATGCTTGGAAAGAAAAACAGGTGACCCAGGAGCAAAAAGGAAAACCCCACATAGGCTACNGTCACAGCTGTGACCTTGGGTTTTTCTTTGAAAGTGGGGGATTTCAGCTGAGTAGACCTTGGAGTTGAGTCAAACTGCTTCCTTTGACTCAGGCGTCTGTGGTTTCAAGGCTGGATGAATATGGCCTGGTAAGCCTCAGGCTGGACCACCTTGGCTCTGCGGGCTGTCCCACTATCTTGAAAGAAGGGTAGCAGTAANCTTTCAGACTCTGTCCCCTAATGCCAAGGTTTTTGTTTGGTTTTGTTTTTTGTTGTTTTCTTTTGTTTTATTTCAGATGTGGCCACTTCTCTTGGTGGCCATACCAATCAATCCTCTATGCATAATAATTTAGGCCAAGAAAGGACTCGATCTCTGGGCCTGGCCATGTGAGAGGCAAGCTTACAGTATCTAGAATATCTGCCCAAATTATCTGCCCATTATCTAAATAGATGGGGGGAAAGAAGACCAGGGTCTCCTCAANGCTGCTAAGCGCTGGGCGTAGTCCTGGAACTTGACAGAGAGATTGCCTTTACACTTGTGTATGCTGACTGGTGCTCCCTTGTCCCATTTGNNGTGTTCCAGCCAGAGAAACTGAGGCATGGAGATAGACCTGTCTTGGGATGTAGACTGCTGTAGATGTGACATTCTGCTAGTTATGTGGGGGAGAGGGCTGCTCCCAATTCCCCCCCCCAGAGTACTCGAGTAGGGAGAAATGAGGAATATGTAGATAGAAATATAGANGAGAGAGACAGAAACACAGGATAGCCTCGGGAGGGCCTGGGTCAAAACCCACCAGTCCCTTCTGTCTCTTCTAAAGGGCTTTTAAAGGAATGCCAAAGGGTGGAGCAAAAGACCTCCCCCCAGCACAGCCAAGTGCAGACCATCCCAAACACCTGGTGACCGTGCAGGTAGTCAAGCCATCCCCTAATGCAGCCCTGTGGTGTAAAGCAGGCTCAGATATCACTAGGAAGTTTTTGTGGGCTCTCAGTTATGGCCTGCTCAGACTCTATCTAGGGCAAGCAATGGAGTTGTTCACACTGACCTCCACAGGCAGTTTTTGTCTAAATATTTATTCCATGTTGTGCACCATAATCATTNTGTGTGTGTGTGATGTGTGAGTGCATGTGTGCGTGTTTGTTTGTGAGTGTATGATTATGGGCATGAACATGCCCACAGTACACTGAGGAAGTCAGAGGACAGACAGCCTTTGGGTGTTGNTCCTAGCATTAGGCTCTTTGNAGTTGTACACATCAGGCTAGCTGGCCCTCAGATTTCTACAGATTCTCCTTTCTCTGCCTCCCATTTTCTTGCAGGGTNTTGCCAGGATTACAAATGCCTGGACTGCTGTGTTAGGCTTTTATGTGGGTTCCGGAGATCTGAACACAGGCTTTCAGGCTTGTGTGATAAGTTATTGTACCTACTAAGCTATCTCACCAGCCCAATGCAACGTTCATCTTAATTCAGATTCTTTTGTTTTGGTTTTTAGAGACAGGGTTTCTCTGTGTAATAGCCCTGGCTGTCCTGGAACGCACTTTGTAGACCAGGCTGGCCTTGAATTCACAGAAATCCACCTGCCCCCCCCCCCAACACATACATTGAGTGCTGGGATTAAAGGCATGTGCTACCACCACCCGGCTTAATTCAGATTCTTGAAGAGTGACTTCTGACCTCTTTCTTCCTTTATACTCAGAATTCTGGTGTTTGTGTCTCTTGACCTGAGGATTCTGACAGCACTGTAATTGTGGTTTTCCCTTGAGGATCTAGGGAAATTAACTCGATGCCTTTGCTCTGACACAATGCATTAATCCCAATCATAATTACCACAAACACGGATTGATTGGCTACTATAGACTGGCACAGATGCTAAGCACTTTGTGTTAACTCGTTTGCTCTTGCTCCCAACTTCAAAGCAATACACAAAGTGAAACAAATACATTGCTCAAGGAAGGTCACCTCAGCACCAAGAGACAGAACTCGGCCCAAACTTCTCTGTCCCGAGTTACTCCTTCTGCTGGATATCTCACCCTCTGCAGCCAGCCTGCAGCCGCTTTAGCAGGTTCACAGAAACAGGCTCCATAGCTGCTCACAGGGAAGGGGGTTTGTGGGAGCTCTGGAAGGCACAGGTTCTTCGTGGGAAGCCTGTAGAGGAGAAGGAAACTATACCTTCCCCATTTTGATCCAACCANTCTGGGCCTAGTCGGGGTTATGAAAACCATCAGGCTTCTACTCAGGCCCGAGCTTATCAAGTCATTCACATACACAGTGCAGTCTCCATGGACTTGCCACACTGTCTTTCACCTGAGCCCAGTTTCTCCAGGAGAGAGTAGCTTTGTGTGTTTTCCTGTGAGTCTTGGGTTTTATACAAGGCATTTTGCTGCCCCTACCTTTTGTTTGTTGTTATTTTNTCCTTGACTCCTTAAACCATTNGATGTGNCAGAGTCCACCAGAAAGCTGCCAGAGAAAGCTCAGTCACAGGAGGTGACTTTTGACTTTTGTTTGAAGTGGGAACCTATCCTGAGTGACACCACAGCTTCGCCCTCCAAAAAGAGGAAAGCCACAGGAAGCTAGTTAAACCCTGTATCATAGACTAACATATTGACACCATCTTAATTACTCAACCTGGTTGATGCCATTTAAACTGCTCCCACCACCTGCTGGTTTAAAAACACAGCAGGGCTGCTTTATTTGAAGGGCTCTGTCAATTTACTAATTAGTACTTTTGCTTCAAACCTATTGTTGAGTCAGAGTCAGATACAAAATCAATACTGAAGCTGTCAAAGTACAAACTTGTATGGACTAAAGTGGAATAGGCCTAAGAATCAGATTCACCTTCGTAGAGCTCTCAGTCCCAACTAATAGATCACAGAATTCTAGAGCCAGAGAGACTGCTGTACCAAGATATGAGTCATTTGATGGAGCTTCCAAGGCAGCCAGAAGCAACTAGAGGAAGCTAACCTACCATCACCTAGAGATTTCCTGACCTCTCGTCAATGTATCCATCTTACCCAGTGTACACTTCCCACAGAGTTTCCATGAGGTTCCTTATTTTAAGGTCTACTGGCTGAGATGTCAGAAATCATGGGAACCAAAGTCACCAGAACCGTATGACTGAATTCTCTAAATATGCTGTGTTGGTAAGGTCTACAGAGCACCCAGAAATGAGGCAGATGGGCTGGTGGGCTTTTCCATAGGACAGGCTATGCAACTCCCCCTCTCAAAAGCTCATCTCTGTATAAGGGAGTAAGAGTGTACCCTGAGGAGAGAGATGGCTCAGTAGTTAAGAGCACTGACTGATATTCCAGAGGACGTGGGTTCAATTCCCAGGCCATCTGGTGTCCAATCACATCAGGATAAAAATAAAAAAAATAAAAATAAAAAAAGGAAGGCGAGAGTACCCAATAATTTCTTAAGAAACATCTGTGACTTTAAGATGAATAGCATGTAAGAAATGTTCCTTAAGTCAGACAAATGATTCACATTACTTAGAACTTTCTTTTGTTTTCTTTCTATCCCTTCCCCCAAAGCCCCAGTCTCAGGATCAAGCCTAGAGTCCCGCCCATGAGATTAGGAAAGGAAAGCTCTGAGGTCATGTATTCCAGGACATCTGAAAACATCTCACCTTTAGAGTATTGACTTGGTGGGGTCTGATCTCCTATTCTGCCTTCAGCCAGACAAGAGAAGGTCCTTGCTTGGATTCATTTTTTAAAAATCATCAGTTCTCTCTCTCTCTCTCTCTCTCTCTCTCTCTCTCTCTCTCTCTCTCTCTCTCTCTCTCATTGATTAAACAACTGGTGAGAAAGCTCAGTACGTAAAGGTGCTTGCTACCAAGCCTGATGACCTGGTTCAATTCCTGAGACCTACATGGTGAAAGGAGAATGAGAACCAACTCCTACAAGTTGTCCCATGATCTGTACACATGTACCTTGGTATCTACAACTTTCCATCATAAAAGAAATAAATGTTGAAAAGAAATAGAAATAAAATTCAAATAACTGAACTGCTGGTAACTGACAAGTCACTTTTACTTAACAGTATGTGAACAAGCTCTCTGCACTGGATTGACTTGTCAACATATTTTCTTTGAGGTGAAGCTCATGCTTGTGGTCTTGAGAATGAGTTCTACTCTTCACATGGTGATATAGGAGGGGAGCCTGAAGAGGCCAGCTTAACTCCTTCCAAGCACTGCACTTTCAAGCACTCTGCTTCCTACACAGTAATTTCCATGTAGTGAGAACTTCCTTTTTTAGTTGGATAAAGTAAAATCAGTTGCCTTCATGATTTTTGCTCCTTCACTGAGAATCTATACTTATCTAAGTTCAGAGGTAAAGTGAATAAACCAGTGGTGTAACTGAAAAGATTTTTGTAATCATGGCCAGAAGAGAACGGTACTGTTATCAGGACTTGGTGCATCAGGCCGGTGGGTATTGTACAATTTGAGCCACAAATTATTGAGTGTGTGACCATGATAATATTTACAACATTTTTTGTTCTTTCCATAGGACTCAAAGTTTTGCTGTGTGTCTTTGTAACATAGTTATGCACAAGTAGATAGCATGGTTAATGACTTTTTTAAAGGAGAAAACAAACAAACAAACAACAAATAGTATCATACTCTGCAGCCCTGACTGGCCTGGAACTTACTATGTAGACCAGGCTGGCCTCTGATTTGTGATTATCTTCCTGCCTCTGCCTTGCAAATGCTGGAGTGACAGGTANGCCTTGCCATTCCCAGGGTACTAAGGCCTGCTTTTAACAGACACAAAAACATTAAAAAAAGAAGAGANTTTNAAATATTTTTTGTGTATATGTATGTGGGTGNGTCTGAGAGTGTGTTTATGTACATGTGTGTGGTGCCTTCAGCAACCAGAAGGTATCAGATCACTTGGAGCCCGAGCTGCAGATGGTTCTTCATAGCCTCATGTGGGTGTTGGGAAGCAAACTCCAGNCCTCTGCAAAAGCAGTATAAGTTTTTANTCGCTCAACCATCTCTCCAGCCCTAGCTTAGGGTTTCAATAAAATGATTCAGTCCCACCTATAGTCTGGGACTGTCAAGCACACTGGAAGTTTGCAGAGCACCCAACCTCGGCTAAAGAGGAGGCTTGTAAATATCTAACACAAAACAGGCTTTGACTCCAGTGAAGGAGATCCAGCAACAAAGGGGGTGGTATTGGGGGATAGTGGTGATGGTTCTTGATGTCAAAGAACATCCAGAATATATTAACTAAAGGAATATATAGTGCACATGAGGGAAAGAGACACCTAAAATACACCAAGTAAAGCCCCAGCACACATAGCACACCCTCAATTTTACAGACGGAGAGGCATTCCATAATGTAGGACTTGGAACCCTACATTACTTTTAGGGATGGAGTTGTTGCCAATCATGGGCTTTGTTTCCAGTTTCCCTGATAGTTGTGTGTCCTCAGGTGACATCTCTGCCTTCCTCTACTTCAGTTTTTTTTCCATCTGCACAGCGGCTTCTGGAAGCAAATTAAAAGTATACACTGTGTCTAGTCACTTTTTTTTAAAGATTTATTTATTTATTATGTATACAGAAGAGGGCACCAGATCTCATTACAGATGGTTGTGAGCCACCATGTGGTTGCTGGGAATTGAACTCGAGACCTCTGGAAGAACAGGCAGTGCTCTTAACCTCTGAGCCATCTCTCCAGCCCCTAGTCACTTTTTAAAAAGTACATATAAAATATGTGTAGAGAATAAGTGTGGGAGACCAGCTCCCACATTTATTTACCCCAAGGACTCTTGAGGAATGAGGGATAAGAGACTTAGGTAGAAATAAAGAGGGGAGAGAAACAGAGAGGAACACAGGATAGCCTCAGGTGGGCCTGGNTCCTTANCCACTGGCCCAGAGTTTTTATATCAAAGGGCTATTTATAACAATGCCAAGGGGCGGGGCAAAGGACCTCCTCCTTGCTAGTTACAGCCAAGTGTAGACCCTTACAAACATCTGGTACTCGGACCTGTAGTCCAATCATCCTCTTANGCAGTCCTGCTGGGTACAGCCACTAGGAAACCTAGTAGGCTCCAACAAATAAGTTCTTAGTTAATCCTTGTGAGTGATAACTTTTATATTTTTTATACATTATAACTTTCAAACTATTAGCAGTAAAAATATACTGCATTTGTAAAATTAGTCTTGTTTAAAGGATATGTAATGAAGTGATGGTGCCCTGGATAGAATAAGTACTATCAGAAAAAAACATGTCTGTGGGGGGAAGGATCTGTAGGATCCTGTGATTTAACTTGATTTGAAGTGAGACTACCAAGCCCCCAAATGTCTAGCTTCACTGAAAGCTCGATCTGGAACCCTAAGTCTCCAGACTAAGCAAGGATAGATTCAGGAGTCAGAATCATGTAGCCTTACATTTATCATTGTACATAGAGCTCATTTATACTAAGGGCGTGAAGAAGGAACAGGAGCTATGAAAGTTGGAAAAATCAATGTATCTCCAAGGAGTCAGGTTTGAATCTTGGAAGATCAGAGACTGAAAGGGAGAAGNTGGTGAAAGAAGTCATTTTTGGTTATTTGTTTCCATTTCTTTTATTTGTTTTTAGACAAGAAGTGTCTNTAACTCAGCATTCTTCTACCTTGGCCATTAAAATTCTGAGATTACAGCCATGCAGCATCATGCCTGGCTGAGAATAGATTTGATGAAATGAAGAACACAATTTGGTTGTGGCTATTCTCAGGTTTGCAAGAGATTCAAGTGAGTTTGGGCTATGGGGATTTGATAATCTAAACCTAGAGCTACATGTCAGGGCAGGGACAGGAAAAGGAAAGGATTTGTGGGTTTCATGGAATTAAAATATGTAGGTCTGACAAACAAACTTTTCAATGCTCAAAGAACAGACTGTGATGAGAACTAGTCAAGGGATGCNCGGAACTTTAGAAGGAGAAGGAAGTGCCATAGAAGAATGGCACCATCTCAGTNAAGAGCCGTGGCTTCCCTTAACTCAGCTGTGGACAGTCTGAATTCAAAATGGAGATGACAATGGGANAGATATGATAGGAATATATAATATATATATGAAAATGGCATAATGAATCCTGTGATTTTGAGCAATTAATATATGCTAAGAAAAAATTTTTAAAGGATGGACTGGGGATGTGCGTCACTTGNTAGAGTGCTTGCTTAGCATGGACAAAGCAATGGATTTGATCCCCAGCATGACATAAACTAGGTGTGGTAGAGCACTAAGGAAGTGGAGGCAAGAAGATCAGAAGTTAAAGTTCATCCTCCACTACATACTGAGTTTGAGGCCAGTCTAAGGGTACATGGGACCCTGCCACAAAAATGATATTAAAGAAAAAGAAGAAATTTAGGGGAGAGATCAGAAGACATCAAGTTAAGACAGGAAACAAGGAGTGTTTTGGGTTTTTCTAGGAAGACATTACCAGTGACTANAAAAGTAGTTCCTGATGTATGACAGTGCAGCAGACTGCATATTCAAGACACCAACCTGGGCAGTGAGAGAAGAAAGTAACTGATGATAGCTGTGGAAGATGGCTGAGCAGGGTCATAGCTTAGTCAAGATAAAGGACTCTATGAATATTTGAAAGCAGAAAGGAAGAGATGAAGGAAAAGATGAAAGCTTTGGGAAGGTAGAGAAGAAACCTGACCAAGGATGCTGGGAAGGTAACAAGGAAAAGGTGGGGAGAAGCAAGAATTACTAGAGANAGACAGCTCTCTCCTGTGATACTTGAACAGTGTGTGGTGGGCTCTGAATGACTTGAGGTTTTTTGAAAGCCTCAAACTCTCCATTTATATGAATTTATTGTTTTATGGAAGAAATTATAGCAAGGTTTGGGACCTTTCTACTCCAGTGTAGCATTGTTTGAACCTTATATAGTACAGCTATCAACAAATCATGGCCTGTGCCACTATTTGCTTTCTGCAGATCTCCCCTGATAGACTCCGAGCTGCAGGAAGGGAAGTGTCAAATGCACTCTCTTAACCACTGTTTCTCAGTAACTTGTATACCTGACAAGAGCCTAAGAGATACTTGCTAAATGTATGAATGAATGAATGAATGAATGAATGAGTCATCTCTTTCCCTAAGAAAGAGAACAGAATAAAACTCAGGATTTGCTTTTGTTTCCTGAAAGTGAGTAAGGCAGACCAGCAAGAACACTACTTCTCCCAACACCGTTTAGTCAGGGACCTTTGATTTCTCAGGCGTGCATCCCTAAAATCAAACAGACAAACAACACCGAACACTCCCCGCCCCTGCCCCGCTTCTCACAGTCTGATGTAGTCTTTAAAGCCCATAGAGGAATCTCTTGAATATAGAATAGGAACAAATGAGAGGATAAGATGGTGTGTAGAAAACTTCCTGGGCTGACATGACAACTTATTCCTTCTTGAGCTGTGGAATGGGGATCAGGGTCAGAGGTGCTTTGAGGATAATTACAGTCATACAGTGCTCATCATCAACTCTAATGCCTACATTTGCTAACTATGAATATTTTCTCATACTTCCTCCAGAAGTTTCATTTCCAAGTAAGTAAAAAAATGTTTCCTGTACTGTAATGAGGCTATTGAGTAGCCTTATGCTTCTGTAGCTTTTCCACCTAAGACCCTACTACTCATCTGAAGCTCGAAGCACTATTATCTAGGTGGTACAGGGTAGAGGCCAACTCTAAAACACTGGTTGATCGGTTGAATTAATCCTGTTTAAATTAATAATAATTAAAAGGCCTTGCTGCCACGGTTTCATTTCCCCTTCATAACAACTCTGTGAGCCCCTTCAGCAGATGGGACACCTACGGCTCAGTGTTTAGTTACTTGTCCTTGCCCAGCACCACCTAGAACCTTCAACTCAAACCCAATCCCTCTGCTGCCCTATCCCTTATCACTTTGATTATTCTCCCTGGTTCTGATTTTGCTTTCTCTCTCTCCCTCTCACCAGGAAAGGAGAAGAAGCCCTTGGCAGAGTGGCATCTTATTGTGTTTCCAGCCACCNCCTGCTTCGTCTTGTTAGTCTTCTCACTCATCTGCAGAGTGTAGGTATTCCTTACATCCAAGGGCTGACTTTGCAGTCTGCTGGGCAGCCCTTACCCATGCTTATTATCAGGTGGAATTTACAGCATGCTTTTCAGGCTGAAATAAAGCATGGCATATNGAAGCTAGACAGGACACAGCACAGTCCTCAGCCACCACACACTCCTCTAATTTGTTGACAGGATTTTCATTTCTATAGAGGTTTTTGACACTGTATTCTTCTCCTTCACAACTTTCCCTTCCACACTGGCTTGTCTTTTGACATCACCTATAAAAAGGCAGCAGGCCACCCAAGTCTGAAGTCACCACATTGCCTTCACATATGTATCTCAGTGATCAGGGGTTGACTTCTGCCTGGCTTTCAGGCTTCTGGTCCAGAGTGGCTGTCCTTAGGTCAAATGTAGGTTCTCTAAAGGCCGCACAGATCTCAAGTCCCACTTTGCAGCTTGCAAATGGCTACATTCCCTCTCCACCCCAGCCTCAGTCACTAAGCTAAAGTTCTGTTTTAGCCTAACAACTTAGGAAATAACTTCCAAATTAGAGGGTATTACTCATTAACATGTTATATTTAGATGTCTGTGGATGATAGGCAGCAGTCCAAAGGAAAGGGAAAAAGAGAGGGAGCTGTGAATTTGGCATAGTTGAAGGAGGAAAGCTAGAA
>LZPO01066580.1:53761-64438 GCA_001675575.1 Neotoma lepida
ACAAAATGAACGTTAGGAATCTTGGGGAATTTACTTGCTGTCTTCTTCATTCCATTTCCTCTGCCATCCTGAACTCTGCCTTAGTTAGTTGCCTGGTGAATAATGCAAAATTGGANTTTCTGTTTTCTTTCTCATCTCTGACTATTGGAAAAAGGTTTATTTGTATATATTGCTAATGTGCTTTTTCCTTTCCTCCTTCCTTTCTTCCTTCTTTTTTCTCTGTTCTCCTCTCCTTCCCTTCTTCCTTTCATTCTCTTTCTTCCTCCCTTCTTCCTTTTCTTTCTTTCTTTCTTTCTCATTATAACTCTAATAGTGTAACAATCAGAAGAATTTAGAGGGCCCTGCTTTCATTGGTTCATTTTCTGTGACTGCTCTTCCAAAGGGTGGCATGATAACAAGCCAGACCTATGACCTTGAACTTAAACATGTAACTACAAAGAGAACGTGTGCCAGGGTGTTCAATTTCTTTTTGAGTTCTAAGGTTTTGGAGCTAGACAACAAGACTTTCAGTGATGTGAAAACTCATACAGCTGAATGCTTTGTGGACAAAAGAGTTTTTTTTTCCCAAATGAAAATGCAAAATCATAAAATATTACTATTAAATAGAGAACTGATGAAAAGCAATTATTGGCATGCAGTGTGTTGTAAAGAGGATTGGGACCATCAGCTGGTGTCCCTCATTTTGCTGTGTAATTGAGCTTTCCAGCTCATCTGAGCAGTCCTGTGACCCTTGAGTTATTAGTGATTGCAATCATAGTCGCCTAATCAGACATCTTAAAGGGAACAGTCTTGAAAGTCTGCCCCATGCACAGGGCTTGCCAGCCAGTTGGGCAGATTCTCTCATGCGTGATTGCTGCGAGTTAGTGTTTCCAGTTCGTTAATACTTCTCTAATCAAATTAAATCAAATACGGCAGTTGAAATAGGGGAGTCAGTAATACCATCCCCAGAAAGCGGCAGTGTATCTTAAGTTGCTGCCCCTTCATATGAAGCCTGGATTTTCTCAGAAAGCAACCAGTAGAATTCTGTTNAGGTGAAAGCTTGGCTCCTTACATAGTTTCAAATGATGAGACTAGGGTATTGTATCTAACTCACTATGAGAAATGAATATGATATTATTTCAGATTTATTTCTGGTAGAATAGATCTTGTTTTTCCCAGNATCATAATATTTTTTGCAAAGGTATTTGTTTGGGGAATCCTGCTAAGAGAGCTCCGGCTCTGACATAAAAAGCGAAATATCTTCCCCTTCCCCTCTGCTTGCAATCAGCCCTTCCTCCACAGAATCAGCCAAGTCATTTATATGGATGTGCACCTGTTGTTGGAAGCAGTGTTTTAAATCAGATATACAGATGAGAATTTAAGGTACAAATGAATTATTCACTTTAAATGAAACTCAGAGCNGGCTGTAATTTGTAATTTAACAGGGTGGTTTTCTTGAANCCCACTAGCCCTGTTAACTCTTTCATTTATTAAGGAAGGTCATAGCGTTCCTGGGTGCTTGTGTACCTTTCTTTAGATGTTGCCTGGTTACTTCTCGTTTGTGGCTGGATCTAAGAGGCTATTTCTATTCAAACATTTCTAGGTTTTGTTTTCTTTGTAGTCAGCGCCTACTCGGAAATGAAAATATTTTGTGTTTAAAAACTTGAGCAAATTTATACTTTTCTTGGATTAAGTACATTATGACAAAGGCATTAATTTATTATATCATAGAGGCTAAAAGGAAATTTATTATACCATAGAGGTTGAAAGGAAGTCAGTGATTAAAGACTAACATACTCTCTCTCTGTCTCTCTCTCTCTCTCTGTGTGTGTGTGTGCTGTATACATGTATGAGTGAGCTTACACATGTATAGGTATATGAAGGTCAGAGACCTGCATCAGCTGTGTTCCCCTGTTGCTCACTCTCTTATCCTTTTGAGACAGGGTCTGTCTGTCAATAAACCTGGAGACAGACATTTTGGCTAGACTGACTAGCCCATTGGATATTGGGATCTGCCTGTCTCTCCCTTACCCCCACTCTGGGGATACAGATATGTGCCTCCACATCTGTCTGTCTTGTGGGTGCTGGAGATCTCAAAACAGGTCTCTATGCTTGCACAGTAAGCACTTTCCTCACTGGGATATCTCCCTAGTAATATTTTACTTGGGTTATGTATATGTGCAATTCTTAAATCCTCAGTATTAGTTTTTGTCTTGTTACCTTTGCCTACAATCATGGGTTTTATGTGAGTCCTGTAAGCATTTGCTCTGCTCTGGGAACTGGAGAATACAGCGCTGTAATAACTGGCCCGAGACCATGATTCTCACTTCCCGTTGGCCTTTTGCACATCAGTAGTCAGAATGATTTTTCAGTCACTCCAGTCAGGACTTGAATCCAAGAACTGTCTCTGGAGTGGCAAGTCAAAGGCTAATCCACTTAGCCGACCTGGTCTCCAGGTGGGAGTCTGAGAACTGTAGCGATGATTGTATGCTCTCCCCCTTTATCCAAGGCTCGCTAGAGTTCATGTTATGTCNCCACTGCAATTAGGAGTCATGTTTTTCTGGGATTGAAAATTAGGGAAATTCCTCAGGCAGAAAATAGGCACAAAATAGTTATTATGGAAAAGCTTTTTGAGAACTAGTTCTCAGGTGAGCTGTTAAGATTTTGCACCATTAGACCGCCTCCCCTGAAGTGTGTATGTCCAGGGCAGGGAGGNTTCCCTTGGACAANGGTTAGTAAGTGAATTAAGTTCNNCTCTAGTTCCTTGACATTTGAACTTATTTGGGCTCTGTTTTCACCATCTAAAATGGAAAAGGTCAGAAATCAGGTTAAAGTTAGACATTTTGACCATACAGTATGGCTAAAATGGGGCTGTTTTCCTTCTGAGATAAACATGGGGACAAACAGAACCCCAGTAGCTCAATGAGAGTTTCTTTTCTAAGATCTTGTCACACTTTCATCCTTTCAGCGCACTCTTTAACACACCACATATTTCTTTGCAAAAATTATTGAGAAGATTGTGTTTTTGAAGAAATGATTACTGAAGAAGGAATAACATAGTAAGGAATAAATTTCAAATTCCAGTCGAACTGATTTCTTTTTTTCCCTTCACTTTCCAAGTTGAACTTCAGTGGTTCTCTGCCGGGAGCCATCCCTGGCGGTGGACAGGTCCCTGCAGAGGATGTATGGGGCCCGTAAGGAAAGGAAGTGAGCCAGGCCATGGTGGTCGGGAGAATCTTGCAGTCTGACTGACTAGCAGCCAGAGTGTTTCTTTATTTATGCAGAATTTAGTAAGTAGGGATACATTCATGGTGTTCTAAAACATAGATCATAGCATTTTTATTTTTGGACCTGTGTTTCACTTCCTTTTGCTCATCTTTTAGTCATCATCAATAAACTATGACAGAACAGTTATCATTTCCAATCATTTTCCCTCAAGTTTTGACATCATTAATAAACAGAGTTATCATTCTTACTCATTAACCCCATAACCCAAATCCTAAGAATCTAGAGGCACGTGACAGCCTGTTCTCAGGCTGGTAGCTTTGGTTACTTCAAGGACACTAGACAAAAACAAAATCTTCAAGCCACCCTGGGCATTTAGCCATGTCCCAAGCAATGTATTATTAACTCTTGGTGGTCAGAGTGCCCAGAAAAAATCCTCAGGCCAAAGCTGCTACAGTTATTATTCAAATGCTGGCATAACACAATGTTTACATCTTTATAGAATTTGTCTATATGTCTAGTCCTGGCATTCTGTTGTTCTTTGATCATATGACATTACAGTGGCTCTGCATGAGCTAATATTTCTAAGAGAGGGGGAGGTCCTGACACCTCATACTTTTATCATCTTTCCACTCCATACTTTGGTCATCAATATGTCTCTATGTAGGGCAGAGTTGTATGCCACATAATTGTCTGAGTGTACAGTGGAAAAGAGGCTCGTAATCTGAACTGTGGCTAACTCCTCTAGCCCACCAAACCTTGTTGACCTTTTTGAGTTACTTTGTTTTGAATGTCTTGTTCCTGTGTAAATACAAGGACAGATGTTTCAAGAATGTCTCATATAGCCTCATGAAGAGACCCCTGGTTTCTTTATGTGTCACAACACCCAAGGCATAAGGAAGACCTTCAAGCAGATAAGGATATCTCCCTAAAAGCAAGGGGGGAAAGTATGTTCAGGACTGTTCTGGGGAAGCTTAGAAGCAGCATTCCTGGGAGAAGGCATAAATGATTCATAAGAAATTTTCCATCAATCCAATATCCCCAAATTGTACAAATATTAAAAGTCTCTCAAGTATGCAACAGGTGGAGATGAAAACCAAAGGTGGCATGGCAGCCATCATGTGGCTCAGCTTTGCTGGATCTTTGTCAAGCAGCTGTGCTGGCTTTATGACTTCTGCCATTCCATTTAGATACGGCTGTGCCAGTTCTCAACCTGTGGGTCACAACCCCTTTGGAGGATGAATGGCTCTTTCACAGGGGGTCACATGTCAGATATCCTACATATCAGATATTTACATTATGATTCATAACAGTAGCAAAATTATAGTTATGAAATAGCAATGAAAATGATTTTNTGGTTGAGGGTCACCACAACATGAGGAACTGCATTAAAGGGTCACAGCATTAGGAAGGTTGATGAATCAGGCAACAGCAATGATGGGTTTTTGCTTCTCTTTGTGAAGATAACAACTTTGTGAGTCTCCACTTAGGATATTGAAATGTAGAACACAAATACAACTTATCAGAATAATTGAAGCCAGGAATCCCATTATAGACCTGCTGTAAGTGGGTTTAAATAGATGAAAAATGAAAGTTAACTAGCATTATTCTAAGGTAAGGCATGTAGGTAGACATACCTACTCTGTGCTTCTGCAAGGCATTAATTCTCTTAATTCCATCACAGCTTGGTATTGGCTGCCAAAATGATATATGTGCCTAATATGTTCTTACCAGATCACATGATTTTTTTTAAAAAAAGCAGCACAATTGAAGGAGGGACAATTGTATGAAAAGCCTTTATTGACGGAGGGGTAGAAGAGCTGATGAAGCNTTTCTGAACCCAAAGCCTATTGTTTACTCAGGGATTCCACTCTTCTTTTACTGGTTTCAATTACTCCCAGGTTGACAAATTGTGATCAATACTCTGCTATTGGTCTGATAATTAAGAGATGATGGCTTGTCTGAATGAATAGTAAATGCTTGGTGCTAATTAACGCTTGTTTTGATTACTTGATATTTAGTTGTCAAAGACAGCTGTTGTAATGGCGCAGGATGTGAGAAGAGGGTCTTTTGTTGTTGTTGTTGTAGCTTTTGATTGATATCAAAAATAACTTCTCCCCCCTGTGACGTGACGCCTGATTTCTATTAGTGTTCACTGTCCTCTGACTTCAGAAGGATCCTTGGATGTGTCTAATGTCTAGAGGGGGTGGTGGCTGTGCAGTGTAGGTAGAGATGTTTAAGTTTCTAAAAAACTCAGTGATTAATGTGACTAATGGAAGCATCATTGNTTCAATTAAAATTCACAGAATACATAAAGCTTTAAAACTATCAGATATATAATCTATTGTAACATTGGGGGAGACTATTGTTCTCCATTCAAGGGGAGCTTCCTTGGGTTTTCAAAGTGCATCATTGTCTACAGGGTGGTGCAATGGGTTGCCACTGTAGACCTGATGTATTTTCTAGAAAAATCAGGTAACAGCTTCTCTCCTTTAACTGGAAATCCCCTGTCCTGTTTGCCTATGTTCTTGTGTGTCCTAGTGTGCAGGCACTGGATTTAGCTAGGGCTAGCTTTGCACCTTGAGTTTAAAGGCTGCTCCCTTTCGGGACAACCTTGGGCCTTGTTTAAATTGGGGTTTTGTATTGCAGTAAAGAGACACCATGACCACAATAACTCTTATAAAGGAAAACATTTAATTGGGACTGGCTTACAGTTTTAGAGGTTTAGTCCATTATCATCACAGCAGGAAGCATGGCAGCATGCAGGCAGACATGGTGCTGGAGAAGGAGCTGAGTGTTCTACCTCTTGATCTTCAGGCAACAAGTAGTGAACTGTTACTGGATGTAGCTTGAGCACAGGAGACCTCAAAGCCCACATCCACAGTGACACACTTCCTCCAACAAGGCCACACCTACTCCAACAAGACCACNCCTCCTAGTAGTGCCACTCCCTATGGGGACCATTTTCTTTCAAGCCACCACAGGGCCTCATATTAAGATTGATTCTCTCTTCTTTAAAATTGTGATTGCTGCATTTTAGCAGGTGAGGGGCTGTGAGGATTGAGGTCAGTTTATGAAATTTCTGTTACAAAATTGGCACCCCATTCTCTTAATTAGACCCTGGAAGGAGTATTTCCTTTCAAAGCCAGGCAGTGCCACCTAGAAGCAGAGAGACATTGAGAAGTTATGCAATACCCCAGCCTCTTGTTTTCTTCATCAGTGCATCAATAAATGGGGACCCCACTGCTGTCACTTTCATGCAGGGCTGTGTAGGAAGAGTTGGTGCATGTTGTTGATGAGAACAAGGTTTGATGCATAGCACATGTTATATATGGAGCGTTATATTAATATATTATATTAATATAATTGTGAATGCTAAATAAGGGATAGTCATTTACATGCTTTACATCATTCATTTAAGTATTGACAGATGGTATCAACATAATATCACCTCCGTAACTTGATCTGACTATCTGAAATGTCACCAATGAGGGGGAAAAGTCTTGTTTCCATGGTGATAGAATCTGCACAGTTTGCAGTCATTGGGCAGCTACTGAGTTCAGAGAAACTCCAAAGAGAGAGGACCTGGAATGGTGGGCACAGCAGCAGAGGGACCAATGTATACACACATGGGATAGTGATATGCCGTTTCTTAGCACTCGAGTCTTAAGTATAATAGCTTGCAAGTCCCTTTCAGACAGGAAACTGAAATTTTCTTATTCTGACCAAAGTAAGCCCAAGAATATTGTATTTAAAAACCTAATCTTTAGGCATGTATCTTAGTATTTAGGTTTAAAACTAATTTTTCCCTTCGTATCTCATTTTCTTTCTTAATTCATGTTATCCTTACTGAATATGCAAATTTTAATCTGCAAACTGCCCTTCAACTCACTGATTTTTATATTGCTAATAGATTTAAAGCTAGATGTATTTCAGGGTCTTTCTATTTACTAAATTTAAAATATATGCCAGATCTTTATGAATTTTGAACTCTTCTATACAAATACTATATTTTTTTAAAAGACAAATATTTCAATAAATTTAAAAAAAGAAAGTTGATTTCTCAGAGGGTTAGCCTTGCAACACATCTATTACAGGTGCTGCATTCTGTTAGCATGTTATGTGTTGCATATATATTATCATACTCAACATGCATCCTATTTTAATAAATAACAGATTTTTAAAGTCATTATTTTATAATTGTCAGCACATTCTCCCAATTCTTGGGGGGCTGCTCTTCCTATTCTCTCCTTTCATTGTGATTTTTCAGTATGATTTCAGAGGCAACACTTAATTAAACTTCATCTTCTCTTTTTACGCTCCAGGTATTATTATGTGGCTCCCTTCAAGAAGTGATCTGCACACTGTTTATTGGAGCTGTGACTTTAATCATCTCAATCCCGTGCTATGGCATGGTGACAATGAGAAGATGTAGTGACACTTCTCTGGAATATTTTCTTTCATCTTGTGTTATTTTGCTGGAATGCTGAAGGTGATGTTATATTACAGCCATCCAAACACACTATCAAACAAACAAACACACCCAGTTCTTCCTTTCAGGACAATGTTAAATTTAGTTTGCCTGTTTCAGTGAACATCTGTAGAGCTAATGTTTTAAAATAAAGGCAGTTCTAGAGAGGCAGCTTAAATGACCACAANGTTTAGTTTGCTGGTGGGAACAAGGGTGGCCTGGAGCTAAAGTAGAATTTTATGTGTCTCTTAGCTGGAATAGAGTAGAGTGTTCACAAACAGAATTCTCCCANCCAGTCCTTCCCATACTGTAGGATACATATACAGATTCCTTATGGTGCCCATATTATCCAGATACTTATAAATGTAGACTCTTACTTCATGTAAGTGATGGTTAGAGTTAATTGCCAATTTGACAGAATCTAGAACCACCTGTGAGATAGGACTCTGGGCACGCCTGTGGTAATCTTGATTGAGTTAATTGATATAATAATACCTTTCTTTTATAAACATTTTTTTAGCCTTTATTTATTTTGGGGATGGGGACCAATCACAGAACGTGTGTGGAGGTCAGCAGACAGCTTGTAGGCATCGGTTCTCTCCTTCCACATGTGGCTCCCCGGGATCAAACTTGGGTCATCATATCTGNTTGCAAGCTTTTTTNGCCTGCTCAGCCATCTTACCTGATTGGGAAGATACATCTGAGTTGTAGATGGTACCATTCCCTGTGCAAGAGATTCTGGACTGAATGAAATAGAGAGAGAAATGGGTCTCAGTATGCATTTGCTTCCTGATTGCTGTCTCTTATACACATCTAGATGTGTATAAGAGACAGACCATTCCCTGTGCAAGAGATTCTGGACTGAATGAAATAGAGAGAGAAATGGGTCTCAGTATGCATTTGCTTCCTGATTGTGGATGTGATGTGTTCAGCCGTCTCACATTCCTACAGACTTAGCTTCCCCCAAATAATAAATTTAATTCTACCT
Source organism: Neotoma lepida (assembly GCA_001675575.1). Taxonomy (NCBI): domain Eukaryota; kingdom Metazoa; phylum Chordata; class Mammalia; order Rodentia; family Cricetidae; genus Neotoma; species Neotoma lepida. Next base: position 62,425 of record LZPO01066580.1, read on the forward strand.
TGAACAGTGAGCTTAAAAAAAANTTTCCTCCCCTAAAGTTGCTTTTGTCAGAGTATTTTATCACAAAAACAGGAGAAGAAACTAAGAAAATAAACAACCAAGATAACTGATATTTCTAAGCTAGAAAAAGTAAAAANTGGGGATAGGTATTGTCTAGGTAGAAACTGTAAAATTGAAGAGGAATAGCTGTAAAGTGTTTTGAGATTCTACTGTGAACTTTCACATCTTACAGATAGTAAGTGATGTTGCCATTATGAACATTTCTCTACAGCAGAAAGTGGAATAATTTACACAAGGGCCTGAACTCAAAGTCTACAGCAAACCATGACAGACTGGTACTAAAGGCATCCCAAAGGCTGGTGGCCCAGACTCGTTAGAAGTTCTAATCTCTAAAGAAAGCTATTGGTCTAGATGTTTATACATGAAACAACTTGATTTTAAGTTCCTGGGGCACCGTTAGAAACCTTTCCTTTTGCACACTATGATCAAGCACATCACATACCCCCACCCACAGGCTGTGGCAACCTGCCAGGGTAAGTCTCAGGAGAATGACAAAATTGGCATATGGACTATGAGAAAGTACTAGAGGGGAAGCTGGGATCTTCGGTGGGTTCTTTGGATGGTCCCCTGATTATTGAAAAAGCTCTGGCTGTTCAGATTAGTGCCAGGAGGAAAGGCCTCATGGTTTTCTTCATCTGTAGGATGGTGGAGTTTCTATTGTGGTTTTCTTTTCCCTTCNGCTATCATCCAGATCNTACATGTCCTCCCAAAGTCCATGTGGTAAAGGCTTAATCTACCTTCTTGNGAGGTTGGGGCAAGCAACTGGTAGAAGCTAGTAGGAGATCCTGAGTTTTAAAATTAGCCGTTAAGTGTGTTTAATTTTTAAAATGAGAGANTTGCTTCTTCTGTTCCATGTTCACCATGGAATACAATCTCTGGTGTTAGATTCTGTTTTAAGAGAGAAGGTTGATCATAAGTTACTTTTATGGTAGAATATATTATCTTAGTCAATTCAGAATTGTTGTAAGAAGGTATCTGGTGCTGGATACTTTATCAATAAAGTAGGTCTATTTAGTTCACAGTGTTGGAGATCCAGGAACACTACACTAGACTTCATGGTAAATGGCATTACGTAGCAGAAATATGTACAAGAGATCTTGTCAGAGGAGCAGGGGCAGCAAGAGCCTGAGGAAGGACCAGCCTCTCATTTATGACACTATTCTTTGATAGGAACAAACTCATCCTGCAAGAACTACATTAACCTTTTCCAAGAGCTGGGTCCTCAAGCCTTATTTCTCTCCCTTAGAGTCTACTTTCCTTCAACATCATCACTTTGGGGATGAAACCTCAATATGAGTTTTTGAGGGTGCTACAAACCACATTGGGACCACGGGACACATGGAGATTACATTTTGTAGAAGACAAGAGACAGACAACTTGCTTTTAAGGCAGAAAGTTCCTGGTAGGAACATTTTTGTTCACTGGGAGTTGGCTAACTGCACAAAATTCCTCAAGCCAGCAAGATAATGTTGACTCCTTGGACCACCCACCCTCTCCCAGAATGTTTTCATTCTTTGCTTCTTCGNCATTGTGTTTGTCAGAGTCCAACTATGACAATATATCTGAGTTAATCATTTTATAAGGTGGAGATTTATTTGGGCTCCCAGGTTCAGATCTNAGCCCATTGTTGTTTGGTATTGTTGTTTTAAGCCCATGGCTGGTGCAACAGTACATCATGGTGAAAACACACAGTGGAGAGGCCTGCTTGCCTCATGGTAGCTCAAGAGAGAAAGAGAGACAGAGACAGAGAGGGACAGAGACAGAGACATACACACAAAAAGAGAGACAGAGAAGCAGATATAGACAGACAGACAGAGACAGACAGACAGAGAAAGACCAAAGGCCCTAACATCATATTCAAGGCATGCCTCCAATGACCTGATTTCCTTCCATGATGCTCTACCTTCCAAAGGTCCTTCCACCTGTCAATAGCCACTACAGGATGGTAACCAAC